>NW_018921923.1:290544-345558 GCF_002207925.1 Prunus avium
TTTTTTTTTTTGGGATGAGATCCAAGGGTGTCCACCGCCGACAGTAGTGACTAATCCCTTTCGCCGCGGGAGCTCTCCAAAGGAGGTAAATAGCTGGCCACGAAATGCGCTCCATTCCCATGGGCGGGGATCGAACCCCCAACCACATGGTTACGGAATGAGATGAGCTACCACCACACCACATCTCATAGTTTGTGTTTTACTTTACACAATAGATATATATTTGTTTCACCATTAAATTAATTAAAACGCCCTCCATATTCAACTGCTCCACTTTGTTTGTGCCTTGCCATTGAAGACCATCTCGGGGCTTTAAATTTGTACCACATGCATAACACAAGTTGAGAGAGTCCCTCATATTTTAAAGTTGTTTGACATTACGATATTTTATCATCCTCCCTTGTGAATTGTGATTTCTCATGACAAAATGATCTGTTTTGGTTTAAACTTTAACATGGGAGGCCATTCTCGAATTCCAGCCTTACGTGTAGGGTAATGCTCGCTACTATTTGAATTACAAGTCTCTATAATATGAACTTTGTCCTCCTTTCTCTTTACAACATAAATAAATAAATACATTCTCACTTGCTACTTCCGACAAAAACTTAAAAACTTTATTTCTTCCAGATTTAAAACCTTCTATTCAAATATATGGTTGTGAAAAATTGCCCATAAGATTGTTTTTTTTTTTACTACAAATGTGGGTTCAATTGACTAGGATTGTGCATCCAAGTTCAAGTATCCTTTCCTGTAGATTTAATTAAATCATAGTAATTTAGATTATCACTTATATAAAAAAAAATTATTTTTGACTGCTCATTTAGTTTTTGAGACTACACATAATGGCATGTTGTCAGTTCCAACATTAAATTCACTAGACAATTTTTATTTTTTTGACAAAGCAATATTTTAAACTACTCGTATAATGGGAAGGGTATCGAACTTGAGTGCAAAGCCGGCACACTGCCTTGACTGCTAATTTCACTGAACATAGATCAAGATATCAAACAAAAATGCTTCCTAAATAAGCAAATTTACTGAACATTGATCAAGAACTTAGTCAAAAAAAAAAAAAACTTCCCAAAGAAGCAAATCCAAACAAGGTATCCAAGCTACTTGAGCAAACAAGGTATCCAAGTTGAGATGGTAAATGGGCTGACAGGAGGATAGTTATCCCCAAACTCAATTTTAAGCCCATATTTTAAAAGGCATTCAACAACGACAAAAAAACTATAAGGATGACACTGAAAAAATAAAAGTGTGAGGACGAAAGTGAAAATTCGAATAAACTATAGGGAACCATTGGGCCTTCCAAAAAAAAAAGGGCCCAAAACTCCAATGTAAAACCCTACAATTATCCAACCAGAATATTTCCTCTTCTTGTTGTAAGCCAAAAAGTGAACCCGAAAAAATTAAAAAAGAAACAAAAAAAAAAGATGATGATATAAATATTGAAGCTAATTAATTTTTTTCGTCAAGAATTTGATGAAGATATTTTTTTGGTAAAACCCAAAACCCTACTTGGTTAGTTTCCCATTTCGTTATCTGCTGCTTCTCGTCCCCTTTCGCATCACAATTAGACGGTGTCTAAGGACAAGCATGCAGATTACAGAGCTCACTCTCCCACCTCCATTTCCCTGCGGCTTCGACGCTGCCACTCTCACTCTGATATCGCCACCCACAGTCTCGCTCTGCTAATTTGTATAGTTTGCTTCTGCGTTCTCAACCGCCCCAACCATTTCTGCTTTGGGTTCTGTTCTTCAACTCCTTCTGGAAATGGTTTTGAAATTTCTGTGATTTTGGGTACTTGTGGAAGAAGAAGATGATGGAAAAGATAAAGAGGAAAACTCAATCACAGCTTGAAGCCCTTGAGAGCTTCTACTCAGGTACGCTTCTTCGCTAATTGTCCTCTCTCTCTCTCTCTCTCTCTCTCTCTCTCTGCGTGTGTGTGTGTTTGATATATGTAGCTTTTGTTATTATTGCTCTGTTTCTCTATTGGGTTCAGAATTAAGCCACCCAATTGACAGTTTAATTGAAATCAGCATTTTATACGTGCAATTATTGGCTCAAATTTGGAACAGACAACTGCAATCGTTCCGTTGTTTGTTTTGATTTTAGAAAGCAATAAGGATATAGTTGCAGAATACAATTATACAAGCACTTAGGATTGGTCGTGCATCTGTTGCTATAGATTCTATAAATGGTAGCGAACTTTTAGTGTTAATCACAAGAGAGCGAAACCCAATATTTACAACCTTTTTGTTTTCTTCACAGAGGATAGGTATCCTTCACGAACGGCAATGGAATGCCATGCTGCTGCCTTCAGATTGACTTACAAGCAGGTTCGGGGTTGGTTTGTTGAGAAGAGGAGGAGAGAGAAGCGAGAAAATAAAACCACTGAGGAGTTGGGTGGAAGAAATGGGTCGGGAGCTGGTGCTCCAAGGGTAGTTAAACACTGCCTCTCAAAAGCAAAAGCTCCTTCGTTGTCGAGATACAAGCAAACAAAAATGAATGGGAATCATATTCAGGAATTGTTAACTCCAGACTACATTCTCAAGAAGGTGTTCCGCAAAGATGGTCCTCCCCTTGGTGTGGAATTTGACTCTCTCCCCTCTCGGGCACTTTTCCATTCTACAGGTAAGAACTGAGAAACTTTCAGGTCTGAGAAATCATAGGCAAAATGAATCATTTCTATTGTACATTTTTGTCTATCTGAGATCTATTCTCCTTTTCCGTTTGTTTAAAAAGTAAACTACACATCAGTTGTAAAATTTTCACTCAGAGTGGTTTGGTGTGTTGATGAGAACATTCTCTTTGTTGATTTTTATATGAGTTGTGAAGGGAGAGGACTTGATTCTTTGAGATATTGTTGTTTCGTAATGTTTAATGCCATTCAGAATTAGATGTTTTTGGTAGTTTGCGTCTAAACTTCTTGACAGAGTTAATTTGTATTGGTGTTGCAGTAGCTGTTCGGAAAATGTTCTCTCTTTGTTCTTTTCGATGCTATATTGTAGATTTTTTCTTTTGTTGCACTACATATTTTAAGAAGGTTTCACTCACATTGTTATTTCCATTTAGATCCCGAAGATTTACATCCCCCTTGCAAAGAGAACCAAAGAGAAACTAAAAGGAGGAAGGTAATGGATAAATTCTTTTGTTGGCACCAGCTTTCATGATTCTCTTGTTTCTACCTTAAGTGTCCTTAACTGGTCCCACAAATATTCTTACCCTTTTGACTTTTATTAGGTTACCGAGCATGCTGTCATTGGTCATCAGAATTGCGACAAGAGTGCTCCAGTGAAAAAACATGGTGTTGGAAAAGGTTTGATGACGGTCTGGCGGGCAACCAATCCTGATGCTAGAGATTTTCCTGTTGACATGGGTTTTGCGAACGGTGAAGTCACTAGTGTATCATTAAATCCAACTTCTGTATCACGAAAACCAGTAACTCGGAACAGAAGATTGCAACAAAAAAAATGTGTTCCTGTAAGTGATTTAGTCTGTATTGCTTGCAGATATGTGAGAAAGTCTTTTGGGATGATCATCTTAAAGGTCGATCTGAGTGGTTACCTTTAGACAGTTGTCTGACATTTGTTGCCTTTACAGAAACAGGGACGGGTACGGAATAAGGTACAAGAAAAGAGGAAACATTTCGTCAAAAGAAGAGAAGTAAGTGAAAAAATTGTTCTTGCAAATTTATGGTTTAAGTTAGCAGATTTAACAACATTCATTTTGCTTTTGGATGCAAGGTGGAATCTAACAATGAGAATCAGACTCTGCCAAGCAAAGAAAAATGTGAACTTGCTTTGGAAGGAGCAGGTTCCCAAGAACACTCGGATAAGATTGCAATGCTTGTGGAAGATGAAGAGCTGGAGCTGAGACAATTACAAGGAAGGCCAAATGCATTGGGGTGCTCTGATCATTTTACTACTAATGGAGATCATGCCTGTTCACTTTGCAAAGGTTGGTTTGAAGGAAGAACGGAACAAATTTTCCACTCTAAAATGAAATGCTGTAATATGTATGTGTCTGCATGTATGGTATTTTGAGCTGTGGATAAGGAATTTTTGGGATTTCAGATTTCCTGGCCAAGTTTCCTCCAAATTCTGTCAAGATGAAGCAGCCATTTTGTATGCAACCTTGGGATTCTTCTCCAGAGATTGTCAAGAAACTGTTCAAGGTATGTGAATTGCAAACTGTTTGTGGCCTGATTTTGTTAAGTTCTTTTGCAAATATAGGACATCGTTCATGAAAGATGTCATACACTCCATCTATTATTGCATTTGCCTTTTCTTATTTATGAGGTCTGTTTTCTTATTCATGATTGTACGGTGTATAAAAGCTTGGAATAATTATTTTGTGCTCGCTAATACTGCCTAATGGTCTCTCATTACTCTTACCAATCTTTTTTGTTGATGCTCTCATTGCATAGATTGAAGTCATAGGTTGTTCTTGTAGAGATGTTATGCAAACAATGATATACTCAAGAAAAACATATATCAAGTACTAGAGATATATGGAATGTGGTCTAAATTTGATATTGGAATCTACTTGTAAGTTGTAATTCTCTTTTGTGTAGTTCGTACCGAGTGTAGGAAATTTATTATTATCTTGTCAACTTTATGATTCCTTATGGAAACTAGAGAGTGAAAAGATCTGCAGTTTTTTTTTTTGGTTTGTTAACAAATGTGTCTAGGGGCCATCAATTCAGATTGCTACATTTTGTTTAGTTATTGTACTCAAATATATTCTGGGTTGACTTTCTTGGGCAGGTTTTCCATTTCCTTTGTACTTATGCCGTTATGGTAGACATAAGTTCCTTCACTATTGATGAGTTTGCCCAAGCATTTCAGGACAAGGTTATATCTTATCTTTGATCCAACATCGGATTTATTGTGTCTTCTACTTGCTCAACATCTTTGTTTTGTAAAATGCCTTTTAGGATTCCTTGCTACTTGGAAAAATTCATGTGGCTCTTCTGAAGCTTCTTCTATCTAATGTTGAAGCCGAGCTTCGCTGTGGATCTATACCTCATTTGAGCAAATCATGCAATTTTCTTGCATTTATTCACTCGGTGAGTTATGAACAAACAGCATATAATCGTGCAGATCACAGACATTTAAAGTTCATTTAACTTATGATAATGTTGTATAGTCATATTGACCATTTCATTTGGGTACATATATGTCACAGCAGTTTTCTAAAGGCTCATATGTTTGGAACTTTGTTGGTAACAAAAAGAGAATGCAATCTATAAGACTGTTGACATGTTTCTTTACAGGGAAGTTAAATACCGCTGAAAGTAGCAATATGATATCAGAAAAATTTAAAGAATACAGGAAAGAGGATATCATCTAATAATCAAAAGTTTGGTGTGACTACAGAAAAGGTGTACACTCCAGAATTTCTGATAGATATGCTTAGGCGACAAGAAATTTTCCGAACAAAATCATAATCAGCCTATTAGTAGTCCATCCATATGCACGTTTAGAAGATCCACTTGCTTTTTGTGGTATAGTTGATCAGAGATACTTATTTTTGTCAACCTCTTTAGACTTTTTTGCTCATCTCTTAAATCAATTGTTATTTCATATTATTATGACAAAATTGAATGCAAGTACTCAATAACTAAGCATCTTTGTCAAATGATTTGGCAGGTTGAAAATCAAGAATCCACTCTGGAATTCTGGAAGAGATCACTTAACCCTTTAACATGGACAGAAATACTGCGTCAAGTACTGGTTGCTGCTGGTTTTGGTTCAAAGCAAGGTGCAATGCGAAGGGATGCCCTTAGCAAGGTCTTCTAATTTAACTACCGTAGTTGCAATTGATTTTTCTAAGCTCCATTTCCTCTCTAGTAAATGTATTTAATTAACAATACATCTGTATTCTGCCAGTTAAGTGCTACATATGCCTAATAATATGTGTTCATCACCCAAAGCCTTGAGCATTCAAAGCCTTATTGGCAATCGTCTTTTAAGATCTGTCATTACCCTGAATAATCTGTTTCTACCTTGAGGCAGAGCCCCAATTGGATAGATTCATTTTCCATACTAAAGGACCAAATCAGAAATTTTAGGTTTTACATATAACATGTAGTGATTGAATGTTAAAGGAAATAGTTTCTTCAGTTTTGTTTGTTGGCATTATCATGCATTCCTAAATAACATCTGTTGAGCATATGCATATTTGTCTCCACTTGTCTCTGGAATTATTTGCTTTAATGAACAGACATGCGCAGGAGCCTTTATTTACTTTCTTATGGTGGTTTTATTTATGTTCTACAATTAATAAGCTTTATCTGTTGTTGCATAAACCTATCTATAAATGTAAAATTTGGTTTTTCAAATTGAATCTTCTGTTATCTAGGAAATGAGCCTTATGGTGAAGTATGGTTTACGCCCTGGTACTTTGAAGGGTGAATTGTTTAGAGTTCTTCTAGAGCAAGGAATTCATGGGTTGAAAGTTTCTGAGTTGGCGAAGTCATTGCAGGTGCTTTTCTTGAAAATGTTATTATCATAATCTCTCATGTTTTAATCATTAAGTTGATACCAGCCAAGCACAGCATTCCACTTGAATTAGTGATGGACTTTGTTTTTGTTTTGCAGATTTCTGAATTGAACCTTTCCAGTGGAATAGAGGAACTAGAGTCTTTAATTGGTTCAACTCTTTCAAGTGATATTACATTATTTGAAAAGATTTCATCATCCACATATCGTGTGCGTATTAATTCTTCTGAAAAGGAAGTGGAGGAATCCCAATCAGATACCGAAGACTCTGGAGCAGTTGATGATGACCTCAGTGACAGTGGTACATGTAGCAGTGATGATGATTCTGGGTGCAATTCAGGAAATTCCCAAATTAAAAAGCTGACTTATATGAACCATGGAAAAAGTAAAGATAACATGGTGACAGTATACACCGAAATTGATGAGAGCCATCCAGGAGAAGTATGGTTGTTAGGACTGATGGAAGGCGAATATTCAGATTTAAGCATTGAAGAAAAGTTGAGCGCAATAGTGGCTCTAATTGATCTTCTTCATGCAGGTTCTAGTTTTAGAATGGAGGTAACATATAGAATCTTTGCATGGACTTTGAAACCTTTTCTTTGTTTTTATTTTTCCCCCTACTATGAGGTTGCCCTATTAAATGGAACGTGTTCAGTCCTTTGTAAGATAATATCATCTGAACGGTGCAAACTGCATTATATATAAAATACTTTGACAGTAAATATTATTTGAATATTCAATGAGATTCAAGTAGCCGTAATTATAATGGTGGTTTATAAGTTTAATATTGGTTCGTATTATTGTTTTCCTTAAAATTTGATCTACCTTTTGTGTTCCACATATGTGACCTGACTGAAGTCCTGACGGGTTCATTACGGCTGCCTTCTTTGGCTTCTCCAAATAAAAACAAAAAAACAGAAACTGATAGCTTCTAGTTGTCTATGCTATTGTTATGTATCATGTATTTCCCCACTGAGTTCTTAAATGTTCTTCAATTGTAACTATAGTTTTCAACAGCATTTAAACATGCATGGTATTTAAGTAATTTTCAGCAGATTAAACATGTCTCTCTTATTCCTTTATAGGATCCTATAAATGCCATTGCTGAATGCATTCCTAGCAGTCTTCATTCTGGTTCAGGGGCGAAAATTAAGAGGTTATCAACTAAACAACATCGCATGCCCAGGCCAACCTGGGTCCATGCAGGACATACGAGCGGTGCAAAAGAAGATTATACATTAAAGTTTCACCCTATAGATTCTTCAGGGTCAATCTCAAAGTTCTCTGACGAGAGATTCTCTACAAAAGAGAAAAATGGAAAAGAAAGAGAAGTGCGGTTTGACTTACACCCAATGCAATCTGTGTTTTTGGGGTCTGATCGTAGATACAATAGATACTGGCTTTTCTTGGGCCCTTGTAATGCATATGACCCAGGACATAGAAGGGTTTATTTTGAATCTTCAGAAGATGGTCACTGGGAGGTGATTGATACAGAAGAGGTATTCTGCTGAACTTTTGTTATTCGATCAATGTGATTGTTGTACATATTGCTTGACCTTGTATAAGTTATGATATTTACTTGCTTTTTCCTAAACCAAATGCAGGCTCTGTGTGCTTTGTTGTCAGTTTTGGATGACAGGGGTAAACGAGAGGCTCTTCTTATTGAATCCCTAGAGAAACGAATAGCGTTTCTGTGCCAAGCGATGTCAAGTAGAATGGTAAATAGTGATAGAATTGACAACTTGGCGCAATCTGATCAATCTGAGCTGGATAGTGTTAGAGAAGACACTTATTCACCAGTATCTGATGTAGACAACAACTTATCTGGAATTGCAAATGATTCTCTGCCTTCATCTGGAGTTGTGGTTCTTGAAGTTAGAAAGAAAGGAGAACAACAGAAACAGAAATGGAGCCGAATCCAAGCATTTGATTCATGGTTATGGAATTCCTTTTACCTAGATCTTAATGCTGTCAAACATGGTAAACGATCCTATTTTGATACACTTACTAGATGTGAAAGTTGTCATGATTTGTATTGGAGAGATGAGAAGCACTGCAGGATTTGCCATACAACATTTGAGCTTCATTTTGATCTGGAAGAAAGGTATGCCATCCATGTAGCCACATGTAAGGAGAAAGAAGCGAGTGATACTTTTCCTAAGCATAAGGTCCTCTCATCACAGATCCAATCACTAAAAGCTGCGATGCATGCAATTGAGGTAACCCATCATTTGGATTTTAGCTTTCCATTTTCTGATATTTGTTTGTTATAGTAATGAAGATGTCCTCCAGTTAAAAAGATTTCAAGCTACACATATCCTTGATAGACTGGAGGAGAATAGGACTTCAGTTGAGGATCAACCTAGGAATGAATTAAGTGTTCATGGTTTGGATAATTAGAATGTGACTTTGAGATTTATGTGCAATCAAATCCGATAGCTTTTATATAATAAAAAAAAGAAGAGAAAATCTCTGAAGTGCAATAAGATTTTAGATGAAGGGATGGGGGATGGCGGGAAAACAAGGCCAAAAGAGGAATTTAGCATGTGTTACTGGGAAGGGATTGATGAAAATGCATACTGCTGTGAATGGAGCAGAATGGTTGATTAGTATCCACCTGCCCTGTCTGATTAGTTCGGGCCCCTGGTAGCTAACCCTAAATAGTGGGATTATTTTAGTTGGATTTTGGGGCCTGAACCTTCTGATTTCTATTCGCCCCAAAGTTTTTAATGTTTTTCCGTGCAATATTGATCTCCACCTCCCTCTGCTTTGTGCAGTCAGTCATGCCAGAAGATGCTTTGTTGGGTGCTTGGAAAAAATCTGCTCATAAGCTATGGGTGAAACGACTGAGACGTACCTCATCTTTGGCTGAGCTTTTGCAGGTTTTCTATTTTCCTCTTTTCACACTATCTATTTTTTGTTTATTTTCTAGTCAGAACCATCAGTTTCTTTATTGTTTACTCATGCAGGTTCTTGGTGATTTTGTTGGTGCCATCAACGAGGACCGATTATATGAATGCAACATAGTGCAAGGTTCTTGTAATTTTAGTGAAGAACTGATTGCGTCCTTTGCCTGTATGCCCCAAACAACATCTGCAGTTGCACTCTGGTTGGTAAGATTGGATGCCTTAATTGCTCCATACTTGGAAAGAGCCCATTCTCAGAAAAGGCTGGAAATTAGTGTCAGAGGTAATGATTGAATATAATGCAGATTGGTGCTTGACAATTGAGTGACTTCTTAGTTGTTTTCATAGCTGTTCAAATTTTCGCCATCTTAAAAGCTTCTTTTACTTCAGGGAAGCATGCTCCAAAGCAATAGCACCGCCTTTTTTCGGTAGATTAGCCAAATTCAATCCCACATTTTTTTGACAGATTGAGGAGCAAATATATGTCCATTGTACTGCCAGATCAGTGGAACTGTTGCAGGCTTTGAAACCGCGGTACTTTGTATGAAGCTATGCTTCAAGTTTTCTATTTAGTTGCCATATATGGCTATTGAGCCGTTAGATGTACAGCATGAAGGAAAGTTGGACGTTTAATAGATACAAGAGTTTCATATCACTGAAGCCTGCTCCAGAGAAATATCCACACGTTTATCCTATATTCTCTTGTATAGAATATGGCAGCCTCTTTACTGTCTCAGTCAATGGAGGATTCAGATTTTGTTTCATGTATGCTTGTTCTAGTTTTTTGAAGCAGGAATAAAATGTTGTCAAATGTACATTGTTGTAAAGAAAAACAAAATACTGTTTTAAAAAAAAAAAAAAATTGAAGATTTGAAAGTCATCTTTGTGATAATCTTTTGTAGCTAGAACAATGTTTGTTGTAGTTGAATATCCTCGACCTCACAGTTTGTTGCCAAAGACTTGTTGGTTTATTGAAATTCGTATTTCTTCATTGTGGTTCTCGTAGCTATTGATTAGTAAAAAAATAAACATTCACCAAGTATGCTCGAATTATATTACACAAGAATAGGGTTTGGCTGTACTTTTTCTATGGCGTTTTTTAAGATAATAATTGCTGCATAATTTCACGAAAGACTCCATGCATTCCTCGAAGCCGCCTTCTTGGTTTCGGTAGCAATTCTCAGTGCCTTGAGCAACAAACTTTATATATGCCTCAATCTTTGTGGCCATTTTAACCTTAAAATTATCAGTTGAAGAGGAATGAAGAAACTGAGAGGGATGATGCCGAGGAGGAAATAAATATGGAGAGGAAGAAATATCTTTATCTTGCACGGAATAATTATCACCTTGAATAATCTCAAATGAGTTCTCTTCATTGCTAGCTTTTACAACTTGTTTCGAGAGGTTTGTATATTTTGTTTTAAAGTTGAATAAATATATAAAATGTACTTATGGAATTTATTTTAAAGAGTATATATGTTGTGTGTATAGTGACTATTTTTGGGCCACCTATTTTACTAATTTGTTTTTTTTTTTGTTGGAACCTATTTTACTAATTAAAAATCAATTTAAAAATCAATGAGAAATGAAAAATAGTACATGTCCCTTTGTTAGAGACATAAGTTATCTTCCCAGTGTTTATTTTTTGCCTTACACATTAAGGATTAAATGTGATAATTAATTGGCTTATAAAAGGCATGTCACTACCTATATTATAGAAAGTTGCATATACCGTTAAATGTAAGTTTATTTATTTATTTTTTGTTGGAGCTTAAATGTAAGTTAAAAATCACTCTTCAATTAAAGGTAAGTATCTTTATAGAGCATCTGCTTCAGCAAAAGACAAAATAACGGTAAGAAAAAAAAAGGACCCTAAACTAGCCTAGGGGCTAGGCGCCCGCCTAGGTCTTTTAAATTTTTTTTCCTGACTTTAAAGAAAACCTACGTCAATAACGTGGTGATCAGAGCATATGCGTGTACAAAAATCAGTGATGCGAATGAAACTCTTTCTTCGTTTGGGTGGTTGTTATTGTATAAGCAAATGCTCTGCGATGGCATTTCCCCTAATTGTCTCACTTTTCCGTTCCTTGTAAAATAATGCACAAGTAGGGTTGATGGTGGCACATGCCGGAGTTTCCATGAACAAGTCGTTAAGTATGGGCTCGACATGATGTTTTTGTTCAAAATTCGTTGATTGGTATGTACTATGCATGTGGGTTTCTGAATAGTGCACGTACATTATTTGATGAAATGTTGGAATGGATGTTTTGTGGAACCGATGATTAAGGGGTATTTGAGAAGTGGGAATCTTGATGAGGCATTGAATCTGTTTAGGAAGATGAACAAGAGAAGCATTATTACTTCGAAGCAATAATAAAAATAAAAATTTAGTTTTATACCCAATCTTAGACATAGTCTTATAAAGAAATCCTATACCATTTAAAAACTATAAACACACCTAAAAAAAAACCCAAAAATCGACAGCTGTCAATTTTTTCAATTTAATAGCAGTTTTTTAGTTTATTTGTGTGTTAAATACCTATATTGCCCTTGTACTACGGATTTGAGAGAAAAAAATCAGATCTGCCCATATCTGCCAAAAAATCAAAAAACTAAATCTGCCAAAAAACCAAATCAGATTTATTTTCTCCTTTCTCGCTGGTGCTTTCTCTAGTGTTGGAGTAAGATGAGCTTCCATTGAAGCTCAGTCTTAGGTCCAACTATATTCTTCATCTTTAATCTACAATTTTCAATATTCCACCTTCGATTTCTTGTTCTAAAATTGTGCTTCTTTTGATATATATATATTTTTTCGGATTGTTCAAGACCTCGAACAAACCTAGATCAGATGCTCTTAGCTCTACTCCTCATCTTCGAGCTCTACTGCTCTTTCGCCACGTCGTCGTCGTCATCGTCGTCGTTGTCATTATCATCGTCATCGTCGTCGTCGTTGTCGTTTGGTTTGGACTTGAGATTTTTGATCTTTTGCTTCAATTATGTGTTTCTCTTCGGATTTTAGTTGATTTTTGAAATGTATTTTAAGCTTTGATGATCGATTTATCTTTTGTTACTATTTAAGTTATGGATCTCATTTTTGTTTAACGATGTACTTCTATGATAGAGTATTAACAATGTACTTCTATAACATAGTATTAACAATGTACTTCTATGACATAATAGTATTAACAATCTGGGCTCAGCTTGTTTTGAGTTGGTATGGTTTGTTCTTTCTTCATCTTTTCTTTGGTGGACATGTATTAGAAATAGCAACATGACAAGCATTAATCAACATGACAGTAAACTAGCAGTGTTATTACCCTAGACTGGAACATTACAGGGGTAGACATGCATTAGAAATAAGATGTCATAGAAAACTAGCAGTGTTATTACCTAGATTGGAACATTACAGCCATTAATCAACCTGACAGTAAACTAGCAGTGTTATTACCATAGACTAGAACATAACAACCATTAATCAACATGACAGTAAATGTGTGGAACATTATAGTCATTAATCAACATGACACGTAAATGACGCTATGGTTTTCAAGACGTTTTGTTTGTAATGAATTATTTGGGTTTTTTTTAATAAATAAAATTGGGCTGGGCTTGTTTTGGGTGCTATTTAAGTTTTTCTGTGTTGGACTTCTTTTTTAAGTTGATCAATGACAATCATGTAATTTATAGGAACTTAAACACCAATTTCTTTTGTAGTAAATGAGTTTTAGGTGTGTTTCTAAAGTACATTCCATGTGGGTTTTTTATTTATTATTATTTATAATTTCAACCCTTATTTTGAGTATATTAATGAAGCTCCTAATAAAAAACCGTAGTATGCGTCACAATGCGGCTATACTATTTTTAAAATCGTAGTATTAGCGTCGTTCAGATAACTCTCTCCCTTCTTCCTCACGCAGAGTCTGAGCCTCTTTGGCTGTGTTTCCAGACATGGGGAAGAAGACGAAGAAGCCAGGAAAAGGCAAAGAGAAAGCAGTGAAAGCTGAGGAAAAGAGAGCTCACAGAGAGACCAGGAGCTCTCACCTGAGGATGACATCGATGCCATTTTGGTAATTTCATACTCGAACTATATATATGTCTGTCATTTTGTGCTTGTTAATTATAGTTATGGATCATTTGAGAACAGCTGAAATAGTTTGTGGGAGTTTTAAACAGTGTGGGGAAAAGGCCGATTTTTCACAATCGTTGTCTGTGATTCTCATATGTATGTCATTTTGTGCTTGTTAATTAGAGTTATGGATCATTTGAGAGCAGCTGAAATAGTTTGTGGGAATTTTAAATAGTGTTGGAAAAATCTGCCTAGGCGGCGACTAGGAGCTTGGCGGCCGATTTTTCGCAATCGTTGTCTGTGATTCCCATATGTATGTCATTTTGTGTTCGTTAATTAGAGTTATGGATCATTTGAGAACTACTGAAATAGTTTGTAGGAGTTTTAAACAATGTTGGAAAAATCGGCCTAGGCGCTGGGCGGCCGATTTTTTGCAATCGTTGTCTGTGATTCCCTCTCCTTTTTTGTTATTGTTTTGAAGATTCTGTTCCCTATTTTCTATCTGATAGTTTATTTGCACCAAGGGTATGATGATTGTGGAAATTCAGAATTCCCATCTAGATTCATTGCAAGAATTTCCTAAATTGTATGTATTTTGCAGAGAGATGAGAACTTAATAATATATGTTACTACCTCAATCTAAAACTATTATTATACTCAAGTATCAACGGAGACCAACTTTTACATCCCAAAAGATAAGTATCTTGCTGTAATTTCATTGATATTATTTAATCTACTATGTCAATGTAAATTACAATTTTCTAATATATATTTATGTGATGCTTTGCAGGAAAAGTAGTATCCATAAACCAAAATTTCCAACAGAACATATGGCACTATCATGGAGTGTGTCAAGTTGGGAGGGTTGTTGATAAAGGATATAGAGTTCTTGGTATTGATTCTCTGAGGGTTACTGATGGTTCAACGTTTTATCACACCCTGGGTGCTAATCCTCAAGCTACTGTCATGATGCTTGGAAGGCAAGTATGCTTGGAAAACATATCATATATACATAATCTTCACGAAAATCTTATATTAATTGCTGATTAAACCTGCATTTTGGTTTCGTTTGTTGTGCATGTGCTGCAGATACATGGGGCAAAGGATTCTGCATGACAGATTAGTCCATGGATCAAAAAAGAAAATTGATCTGGTCACTTGTGTTTCCCAAACATAATTAAAGTCAATTAGTGATTACTGGAATATATGTCTCTGAGACATTTGAATAATATTGTAGAGATATATTGGAACCTAAAATTTTAAATTCTATATAGTTGATGTCAAGTTTATTTTAATATCATCACATTTGGTGTTGAATTGATCAGATCTGGTATGGTTCAAGCAAAACTTTCTGTACTCAGCTAGACTAGATTAGCCTTCCTGTGATTAAATATTTGCCTTGCTATTAAAACTAAATTAGCTATAAAAATAATTAGTTAGTTTTTGTTTATTTTTTTAAGAGTGTAATTAGGAAGGAAACTAGTAAGGAGGTGAGGATGACACAACACAACTGCTGGCAGTTTCAGAACTTTTGATCACATGGGCTGCTCTAACTTCATGAAGTCCTTCAGGTATAGGCCTTATTTTTCTTTAGTTGTGATGATTTTTTTGTACATCGTTTGCAAAAGAAAGATTTGAAAAATGATTACCAAATTAACGAATGAGGCATTGCGCACAATCATGGCATGGTTAGAAAGAGATACCCATAGAAGGACTGAAAGTGCAGCAGATTAACTAAAGTCAAACTAATTTGGAGATCCTATAATGATGGCTCACTATAAAAGTGAGGCTCTTTTGTATTCAAGACAGAGATTACTAATATACAGACGTACGCAAAAAAGAAAAGAAGACGAATAAGATTAGGATGTGCTGTTATCCCTTCTTTCTCAGCCCCTCATAATAATATGGGGAGGCATCTCCTTTCATTTACTTTTTTCCTGCTTCAACTTCATTGCACATTTTCATGGACACATAGAGTGGAAGAATCTCATACGCTAGGAAAGACAAGGCTCAGATAATGAGGAGAAAAATCCAGCAGCAGAATGAGCCCTGGCCCTAACAGAATCCCTGAAAAGCAGCCCTTGATGGATGTTCACAGCATAATACTGGTTTATTCCATCTCTTGGAGTCTTTGAGCCCTTAAAACACAAGCAGAAGCAGCTATGCATACTAGAAGAATTATACTTGTCAAATAAGCAAAGCAGTCATAGGGCTCCTCTTTCTTGGCAGGCACAGGTGACTAATGCAGCTACAAATGTACAATCACTTTCATTGACCTGCCAAAGAAGAGTTGCCCTCCGATTGCTTTGGCTTAATGAAATTTGCAGCCTGTCTGATCATGTAGTAGAGCCCTGTCATGCAAAACATATACGGCAAGGTATAATATTAGGCTAGGCTAGCCAAGGATATACTTAGGTTTTGTCATATTTGAAAATAATTGTAGAGGTAGAGCTATAATACTGAAGTTATTTTTGTTGTACAAAGTTGTTCTGCTTTGTGACTAAGCAAGCAGGCTAAGTGACTTTACCATGTGGCTTTGCACAATGCAGGGAAATAGTGTGATTTTATATAGGTGGAATGGAAGGTGGAAGCCATATATACAAGCAATTACTAATTTCCCTGGTCCATTTTGTCAGTTGTGGCCATATAGCAAATTTGTCTGAGAGGATGTTCTTGTTTTGTGCTTAAACAGTGCGTATAAAAATAAAACAACTCTGTATAAAAGACCAGTAAGTTTCTTTTCTACAACTATTTTTGACACCCAAGGGAAGTCTAGCCGACCAATCAAGCCACTTTTTCAAAGTAATGGACTTATTTTTGCTTCTTTTTGGATAAAGCGAAGAAGCAAAATGTAGTTTGGTTTGGGATAATTGTGATCATAGTTATATATCCCCCACTCCAGGTCTGGAAAGTGTTTTTAGGGCTCTTGTTTCTCGTAATGTCCTTCTCCGAGACTTTACGGTCCATCTTTTGAAAATCTTTTTCCTTTCATCGGAAATGCACGTAGTATAGCCGACCGGCTATATGTTTTTTAATTTTAAAAAACGTAGTATAGCCGGTTGGCTAAACTATTTATTAAAAAATTAAAAAGTTTATAGGGCCATTTGAATACAATGTTAAGCTCGTTTTACAAAACCCAACTCGTTAGGTTAGTTGTTTTCTTCTTCCCAGCGTAGTCTACACTCCTTCCTCTCGCTGTTTCGACTTCATCTCCCTCTCTCGGTCTTTCTTCATAACAAGCAGCGCCTCAGTGCCACCTTAAGGGTCGCCGCCTCCTGCGCCCTTCAACCGGTCGTCGCCTCCTGCGCCCTTCAACCGGTCGTCGCCTCAACGGCAAAATGCCAGCCCAGGCCAGCCAGGCGGGCGCTAGGCGGCCTAGGCGGGCGCTAGGCGGCTTAGGCGGCTTAGGCGGGCGCTATGCGGGCGTTAGGCGGCGCCCAACTCCCTGGCGGCTACTCCTTACGATTAGGATGAAATCGCGACGGCGCCCAACTGGGAGGTGATTGATACAGAAGAGGTATTATGCTGAACTTTTGTTATACGATCAATGTGATTGTAGTACATATTGCTTGACCTTGTATAAGTTATAATATTTACTTGCTTTTTCTTAAACCAAATGCAGGCTCTGTGTGCTTTGTTGTCAGTTTTGGATGACAGGGGTAAACGAGAGGCTCTGCTTATTGAATCCGTAGAGAAACGATGCCAAGCGATGTCAAGTAGAATGATAAATAGTGATAGAATTGACAACTTGGCGCAATCTGATCAATCTGAACTGGATAGTGTTAGAGAAGACACTTATTCACCATTATGTGATGTAGACAACAACTTCTCTGGAATTGCAAATGATTCTCTGCCTTCATCTGGAGTTGTGGCTCTTGAAGTTAGAAAGAAAGGAGAACAACAGAAACAGAAATGGAGCCGAATCAAAGCATTTGATTCATGGTTATGGAATTCCTTTTACCTAGATCTTAATGCTGTCAAACATGGTAAACGATCCTATTTTGATACACTTACTAGATGTGAAAGTTGTCATGATTTGTATTGGAGAGATGAGAAGCACTGCAGGATTTGCCATACAACATTTGAGCTTCATTTTGATCTGGAAGAATCGTGTGCCATCCATGTAGCCACATGTAAGGAGAAAGAAGCGAGTGATACTTTTCCTAAGCATAAGGTCCTCTCATCACAGATCCAATCACTAAAAGCTGCAATGCATGCAATTGAGGTAACCCATCATTTGGATTTTAGCTTTCCATTTTCTGATATTTGTTTGTTATAGTAATGAAGATGTCCTCCAGTTAAAAAGATTTCAAGCTACGCATATCTTTGATAGACTGGAGGAGAATAGGACTTCAGTTGAGGATCAACCTAGGAATGAATTAAGTGGTCATGATTTGGATAATTAGAATGTGACGTTGAGATTTATGTGCAATCAAATCCGATAGCTTTTATATAATTTATAAAAAAAAAGAGAAGTGAAAATCTCTGAAGTGCAATAAGATTTTAGATGAAAGGGATGGGGGATGGCGGGAAAACAAGACTAAAAGAGGAATTTAGCATGTGTTACTGGGAAGGGATTGATGAAAATGCATACTGCTGTGAATGGAGCAGAATGGTTGATTAGCATCCACCTGCCCTATCTGATTAGTTCTGGCCTCTGGTAGCTAACCCTAAATAGTGGGATTATTTTAGTTGGATTTGGGGCCTGAACCTTTTTGATTGTCTGATGCTTAAAACAGGTTTTCTAGGTTATATATCGAAGACATTTCAATTCGCCCTAAATTTTTTAATGTTTTTTCGTGCTATATTGATCTCCACCTCGCTCTGCTTTGTGCAGTCAGTCATGCCAGAAGATGCTTTGTTGGGTGCTTGGAAAAAATCTGCTCATAAGCTGTGGGTGAAACGACTAAGACGTACCTAGGAAATGAGCCTTATGGTGAAGTATGGTTTACGTCCTCGTACTTTGAAGGGTGAATTGTTCAGAGTTCTGCTAGAGCAAGGAATTCTTGGGTTGAAAGTTTCTGAGTTGGTGAAGTCATTGCAGGTAATTTTCTTGAAAATATTGTTATCATTATCTCTCATGTTTTAATCATTAAGTTGATACCAGCCAAGCACAACATTCCACTTGAATTAGCGATGGACTTTGTTTTTGTTTTGCAAATTTCTGAATTGAATCTTTCCAGTGGAATAGAGGAACTAGAGTCTTTAATTGGTTCAACTCTTTCAAGTGATATTACATTATTTGAAAAGATTTCATCATCTCCACATATCATGTGCGTATTAATTCTTCTGAAAAGGAAGTGGAGGAATCCCAATCAGATACCGAAGACTCTGAAGCAGTTGATGATGACCTCGGTGACAGTGGTACATGTAGCAGTGATGATGATTCTGGGTGCAATTCAGGAAATTCCAAAATTAAAAAGCTGACTTATATGAACCAAAACAAAAAAACAAAAACAAAAACAAAAAAAACAAAAAAACCGAAACTGATAGCTTCTTGTTGTCTTTGCTAGTTCTTAAATGTTCTTCAATTGTAACTATAGTTTTCAACAGCATTTAAACATGCATGGTATTTAAGTAATTTTCAGCTTGAGCCTCTTCGCTTTAGCAATTTATTGATGAGTAATCAGCCAACACTAGATTCTAGCTTCTTTAACAGATCTCAAGTCCTTGTGACATTAATTGCTAGACTAGCCTTTAACCCATTAAGCTTCCTAGACTGTTGAGCAATGACAGTGGCAGTGGTAGGGCTCTGCTCCAAAACGACTTCGTATCCATCTCTGAAAGTGTCCATATTTGGAGCCATGAGCTGCCAGAAAAGCCCACCTACACACGAGCCCCCTCTGCTGGCACTGCTGTAAATGTCACTGTATATTTTTCCAAAGTAGGCGTCCCTCTTTTGTAGGACATAACCCGGCAATTTATAAGACTTGCCGAACTCAGCCACGAGCAGTGGTTTCTTCACCACTGTGTTGCAGTCTTGAATGTGTGCTTGCACCCATCTGTCCACAAAACCAGCTTGAGCCTCTTCGCTTTGTCCTGATAACCTATCCATCATCATGTTCTCATTTATCAGACCTTTTTTGAAGTTTTCTAGTAATGTACTTGGAATATATACCACAAATTAATGAAATAGCTAAGGGGGATAGAGGTTTTGAACGTACCATTGATCAGCATAGATATGTATAGTGGCAAAATCGATTTGGGGAAGCAAGTTGGTGGCTATGAAATCAGAGCCAAACTCTAGGTTACCAGGGTTGTACTGCTTCTTGTCCGGCGTCGTTTCCCCATAAAATCCTTCAAGCCCTATTTCTAGTAAATGCTCACTATCAATGGACTTAACGTGTGCGGCCATTTCTGTCACCCATTGCTGCACAATAATAATTTACCAAAATAAGTTAAAAATAATTTATTTTTTTTAAAGGAAAAACAAATAATATTTGAAGAGAGATACCTGAAGAAGGGCTCCAGAGACATCAGATTGGCAACGAGGTTCATTTATTAGTTCCCAAGCAAAGATGGTTGGATCATCTTTGTAGGCCACCCTTGTTATGGAGTTTATTCTTGTGAGCACAGTCTGCATAGGAATTAGGATTGTTCTTGTGATATCGGAACAGACTAGAAGATTTCCTAGCAGGTCCAACATTCTCACATACTCGTATGCAAAAATACACATGGGAAAAAGTAAATCTATGCAACGTTAATGACTAATAATTCATAACAAATGGGAGACCCTTCTAAAGTGGTATTTAATAATTTGTCTAATACAGGAAACGGATTGAAAAAAGAAAACATTTAATTGATAACTGAAAAACTAAGCCAAAAAATTAGTAAATTAATTAATTAATGTGAAAAAATTAAATAGGAATTAATTAAGCACCTACCTTAATATGATCTTTATAATATCCTTTGATGACAGCGTTTGAATAGAAGTCGTCATCGCTGCTGATGGGTTGGCCACGGTCTCTTGCCCACTGCACGTATTGCTTTCTACCCCCAAAGTCGCTAAAGTTGTTCACAAAGCTTAGAATCACATATACTCCGAATTTTTTAGCCTCTGATATCACAAAATCTAATCCCTACCTCAAAAGAAAATTTATAACTAATTAATCATATAAGATCGACCATAACCCAAAATTCAAGAATATCTTTAACAACAAGAAAAGGGGGGAAATTTTAATTAATAAGTCATACTTTCGGCGGCCATAGAAAAGGTTAATGCTGGAATTGATTGAGTGAAATTTAAGACCCGTTTGGAATTGTTTCTATATGAAGTATTTTTTCTAGAAGCGCTTTTAGTTGTTCCCATCTCAATCATGCACTTATTTTTGAATGACTATGAATATGAACCATACATATACTCAAATTAAATTTCTACTTTTGTGAAATCAATAGTTCCAATTAACAAATTTTTAGGTCATCTCAACCCATGAGGCCAAACTCAAAATATTCCAAATTTTAGCAAAATTCCTCTCCCAACCCAAGAAAATTAAGAGGCTAGAAGTTGGGAAAACCCAAACTTGGGGCCAAATACTAGTCCAACTATTGCTTGGATTGGAAATTTTTTCTATGGAGCCCACTAAAAGACGTAGGCCATGTACAAGCAGCTGTGAAAGGGGCCCGTGCTGCTGCTGTTGTAGACCTCCTTGTACCACGTATTGCGTGCATGTGATGTAGCCATTGGAATCCAACAACACAATTCAAACAACCCTTTTATTTTATTTTATTTTTATTCCCATAGTAACCCAAATCAATGATCTAGATTAAATCCAAGCTATTTTAATGGTAAAAAGATATCAAACGGCTGAAATTTAAATCCAATGATCAAAATGATATTTTTAAATTAATTTAAATTAGATTCAACCCCAAAACTCTATAAATACCCACCCATTTCTCAAATAATCTACCAAAAGTTATATTTATGGAATTTCAATTTTTTTAGGTCAAATTGTTCAAAAAATTAAGTTATGAAATTTAAAAAGATTAAATGAAGAAAAATTATCTATTTAAAAAAAAATTAGACTTAAACCATTCTTAAATAATTTAATAAAGTTTCGGACTTAAAATTTGAGTCTGAATGGTTGGGGAAAAAACGGTTTGAATACGAGCAAAACCCAAATAGTTACTTTTTGAAGGGGGAAAATTTGGGTTTAGCCCCAAATGAGTTGGAGAAGACCTTACAACAACATAACATGTGAAACTATATTGAAAGAACATAGCTACATATATGTACCTTGAATGTGTCCTCGTTATAGGAGCCAGGAGAAGGCTGAAGGGGTCTGTCTGTGCCGTTGCCATCATTGAAAGCCCAAGTTCTAGCAACATTCATGCCATACCTGGAGGCTTGTTGGAATGCAGAGGTGACCTTGGCTCTTGAAGATGGGTCAGATGCCATGTACATCATCCAATATGAATTGAAACCATTTATGTAAAACGGTCTCCCATTCATAACAAAACGGGTTCCTTCTGTTCGAGCAAAAGCACCACCATTAGAGGCATGTTTGGCATCACCTTTACAATCTCCAAGTTGAATGAAGATCAACACCAAAAGAGTTGACAAAACAAACAAACCCTTCCCCGACATGGTTGTTTTGTTGAGTACTATAATTTTATGCCTTAATTAACTTTTCTATTTAGTAGCTAGGGCTAAGCTAATATATATAGTAATATAATGGATAATTAGGAATAAAAAGAAATTAAGAGAAAGAAGAATTGGGAAAGCTTTGTGTTGTTCATGTATGCATTAATAATACCATATCTTAGTTACTGGATTGTACATATATACATTAAAAATTAAGATATTTTACCATATTTAAGAGATTTGGTTGGTTTCTGTTTTAAAATATATACCATAAACAGATCTCTTACTGGGATTTGCCTAGCTTCTTTAATAATTAAAAAAAAAACTACGTGTTCAAAAAAAAAAAAAAAAAATTACCACAACTAAGCACTCTCTGGATTTCCTTTTAAAGAGATACCATATTAATGAGAAATTCAGGACTTGTTATTATCAATTCACACGTGTTATATTTAGCCTTTGGTCTAGTGGTAATTTTCTACATTCGGTTGGAGAGGGCGATATATATTGTGATGAGTTCAATACCTAATTAGTTGTGGCTAGCCTTATTGTGGCCGTATTGGCCCGTTGTAAATTGTCGTGACTGTATGAAAAATAAACTAAATTCTATAAATACAAGTCAAAATAAAGTAATATATAAAAAGATAATTGACAAACAAATAGTTTTGTTAAGAAATTCTCATTCAAACACGATAAGTCATTACTTATACGCAAGTTTAATTAATTTTTGGAGTTTGTTACATACATGTCATGAACATGTATGTAACAACCAATGAACAATTTGACCGTTAAACAGTCCAACAACGAGAAAAAAATTATGGAAGCCCAATAGTTTGAAAGTCCAGCCAATACCTCTGGCCCAATCTGTTAGACTTTTTGCTAATATTTACTAACCTTTTCGCACGTGCTTCTGCGTCTGTGCTAATATTTATTAACCTTTTCGCATGCACTTCTGCATCTATGAGAGGCTGTTTTTTTTTTAAAAGTTTAAATTTTATTTTAGAATTTAAAAAGTTAATGGGTAGTTGTGTTCTATAAAAATAAGATCCATTATCTGATTTTTTATTTAATTTTAATTTTTTTAATATGAAAAAGTGTAAATTTACCATATTATCCTCATTTAATTAATAATTTCAATTCTTAATGTTTGTATTAACCAAAGACATTTTCTGGTATTTTGAATGTTTATCATCCTTTGCCTTTTGCTTTATATATATAGAAGATAAATAATGACAAAATTTATCGTCATGCGCCACCATATAAGTGACTGACAAGTTGTATAATTTTTCTTATTTAATAAACAGGACACATTGATGTTGAGCAAGTCAAGAGAGTCAGTAAATTATGCTATGTTTAGATGACTTTATTAGAGAAGTAGTCGAAATGTTAAATAGAACATCCATTTGTACTAAAAGGACAAGATTACGTATTCTAATACTCAAGTCGTGTTGATATAGAGTACATTACCTTTCGTGTTGATATCAAGATGGATGAGCGATAATATACTAAATTCATATACAATACGGACGCTAGGACTCAAACATATAACTTTTCATGGGGAAGTCCAAACCACTACACTAATGGGTCCTATACACAAACATCTTTGTAAAAGAATAAAATCTATTTTGTACATTATCTACTTATTGACAACATCTCTCGTAGAAGTAAGACTATTGTGGATCTTACCTCTATGACAGAAGCGGCCAGCAATTTTGTAGACGATCGTGGTAAATTTGTGTCATTCCCTATTGTAAAAACACATAAGTAACCATGGAAAAAAGGTTAAATAGAACATATGTAACTTGAAATGTTCTATGCAAGGGAAATTTGTTGGTTGCAGTGTGGCCCTATATAAGGGACTTGATCCTTAATCTTAAGAGAAATTATCAAATCTTTAAACTGATAGAAATATCAAAGCTACAACCACATGCTAATTCTAAATCTCGTTCAATGCAACAACAGGTACACCATCAGAACTATCCCATCACAATAAGCCAGTAATTTTAACATGTCTCTTTAGCTTGTAGCTTCCCAACATCAATGGAGACAGCAAAACCTGCGTATCAGTTTCCTAAATTACATTCCAAGACCTATTGAGCCACACAGAACAGCCAGTTGGGTGGAATTTTTTAAAGCCTTCAATAATTGGGGGAAAAATCTGAGAAATTTGTAGAAACAGAGAATTCTTGTAATATTGGGTAGAGTGTTACCTTCAGGAATCAACATGAGCATGGTGAAGCAAACCTCGAGCATTATGCAGAAGAGCATTGGCCTCCTCATTTGAGGCATCAAGCATGCGCAATTCTCTGATCTCTTCCTGCCATTTCTCAATTTGTTCCTTGTGCACCCTGCACCCACAAATTTCAATCATCGAAAACTCAAATAATAAATAACTCTCTGTCTAAATTATTTTGATACATGCAAAATTGGAGGAGGGAGTTTGAAAACAAGACTTCGGGAGCAGAGGTAATTGCTCTTAACCACTTAGCTACAACCCTTTGCGTCTCTCTCTAGAGTATTAAATTAATAATAATATTACCCGATATATATTACAAAAGCAACAGAAAAACAAAACAAAATAAAATTACTCAAAAACATATACTATAACTTTGCAACTGACATAATCATCCGCTCTTCGAATTCATCACCAATCTTCTGAAACATAGCCTTCCCTGATCCCAGAAGTTCAGATACCTATGTAAAACTCCAATTATAACAGAAACAAAAAAAGAAAAAGAAAATTGTAAATACAATCAAACAAGGATTTTTTATTTTTTGTTTTTTTGTTTTTGTTTCATTTACACTGAAATTGAACAGTTAATTACCAGCTGAGTGAACCGTTCGATCTTTTCAAGAATATGAGCGACTGCAAGCTCCACCTCCTCAGATCCAGCAACGAACGTCTCCAACTCTTCATTCTGTGCCTTTTCTGGGTCTGAGATCGCTCCTTCTTCTTCCTCCTGGTAATTTCAACAATCAGATTTCAGACACTAACACAACGGCAGAAGAAGCACAAGGCACCGTTCGGAGATCGCAGAATGCGTTATACTTACATCTGGTTTCATGCGCTTTCTTCTAGATTCACTGTCTTTGTTCTCCATTTGGATCGATCGTCGACGAAGCTAATTAAGCGATCAGCCAAACAGAACCTTGCGATTACAAAAACAGTACGAAATTAAGCATAAATCTTCACTATAACATTAATAATATTACTATTAAGCATAACGTAATAAGCATCCGTGCCTTCGATCTCAATCTGATTGACTGCGATGAAGACGACGATTCAAATCTTCGTCTTCGTCTTGTCTTCTCCAACTTTCAGACGCGCGGGAACTCTGCTTCTACAGACCAAATTTTGTGAAGGAAAGCGTGTTATTTATTGGTTCCAAGCAACATTTTGGTTGGGCTTGATCTTTATTTTTAATTTCAAAATAGGCCGAACTGGGTAGGCCCACCTTGGCTCATTGGGACGTGTCTGATCTGCTAAAACTTCTAAATACCAATTTTTCTCAAAAACTGTTGATAAGTGCTAGCAACATAAAGATTTTCTTTTTAAGAATATATTTTTAACCAATAAAGGATTACAAAAGAAAATTGTAGCTCAAATGGTTTAATAGAACAACATCCGAAGTCCAACGAATCCTTCTTTTTCCGATATTACTTGTATCAAAACAAAAAAAAGGTTCCTTACAAATCAATATGTGCGGATAAATCATAGTGATAAAATTTGACATTTAAGAATTTGTATTGCTCAAGTTTGGATAAAGGATTTGAAAATTACATAGAATTCTAAAATGAAAGAATTTAGATTTCCATCATTTCAATTTATGGCAATTGAAGATTTCAATGTTTAGATTTATATACGTCAAATTTTGTAAATAATAGACTTTGCAAATGGCATTATGGAAATTGTGAAATGACGCATATTTTGGTGGAAATTAAACTTGAAAATTTAATGTCCTAATTTTCATGTCTTCTCTGCTTATCATTTAATAAATTCCGCATTTAAGTTACAAGGGAATTGTCAAAATATTTGGCTCATATGAAAAAAAAAAAAAACTTTGGCAACATAGTCCAACGGATAAAAAAGAAAAAAAAATGATAATGAATTGCCACACAAGAAAAAGAAAATAATAATTGGACTGGGGAGGTGAGCGCTCTATTTCTCGGTTTCTTATGCAACCAACTACGGCGGTGGCCGCTTCTTCTTCTTCTTCTTCATTCTTCTTCTGGAAATTTATCTCTTGGAGGCTCTGCCTGAACCCTAAACCCTAAGACTTCCATCTCTCTTCCTCTTTGTCAATGCCTCTGAGTCAAAATTCCTTATCTTGCTTTCGGTCCTGTTGTGGGCGTGAGGTCTAATTGTAATTCTCAAATGGGAGTGAATGAAAGCTGAGAAGGGCGGGAAGCCATACACGAAAAGAAATGTTCGAAGGAGTTGTTAATCAGGTCATTTCGGGTTTTCTCGGTCGCTACTTCAGAGATATTCAGAGACACCAGCTCAAGTTCACCCTATGGGAAGGTATAATTTTTACACAGAGACATAAACCCAATTTTTTTATATTCCGTATTTAATTTTGGGTTTTATGATATTGGTTTCATGTCTGTTACTGAGAATTGATTGAATTATGCAGCTGTTCTTTGATTTGCACACTTGAAAATACATGGGCCACACACACAAAACACAAAATGTTTGGCAAAAAATTGGTCATAATATAGCATAGGTAAGGAATCTTAATTAATTGATGTGTGAATTGAATTTCATATGTTATCATGCAGGGGCATTGTTCTTGGAAAATCTAGAGCTAAGTCTTGAAGCCTTTGATTATCTCCAGTTGCCTTTTGCTCTAAAGCAAGGTATTTTTGACCTCCTCTTCTTACTATCGTCGTTCTTAAAAGTTCTTCCAAGTTGGACATCTGTAAATTTTTTTATTTGTTAATTTATATACGAATGAACCAGTGTTTTGGGGTGTATACATTATGTACTGATGTAAGTAAACTTGTATCTTATTGACCCAGTAATTTGGGGTTTCATGTCCTTGGTTTAGTATTGTTCAGCAATGCTAATTGGCGATCTTTTGAACTTCAAATGGATTCAACACACTGAAAAATGTCACTTGTTCCTGCACATGTATTTTTTAGTGATTCCAATAATTATTTTTTCTTCTAAGTTTAACTACATTGTGTCTTCGTTACACTTAGAAAATCAGATATGCACGGTCCAGATTTTAATTTTTATGGGAAGCATATTTGTTTATTTTACATTATTATTGTAGAGTCAATGTTTGGGACCAATGACCATACATTTAAGGTTTGTATGGCTTCTAACATAATTCTTTAGGATCATTTGGTGGAATAATTCTGTGAGATTGAGATTACTGGGATAACTAATAGAATAATATTGAATTTGTGCTGAAACTATTAACAGGGTTTATTTGGCGCTGTAGTCTTATGTCTAATAACATGGCACAATGGTTCTATAAGTGCATTAGGAATATTATTGAGAGCAGTAGGTGTAACTTTCTACCTATGATTTTATTTTATTTTTTGTTTTATCTTTTGGGATGGATGGATATCTTATGTCTCATGCGGTACAAACCGGATGTGGTGCTCTCATACCTAGAATCCTGCATGATAACTTCTTAACTGGTGGATTAGGAGAAAAATACTGTGATTTTCATGGCATTATTGTCTATATGTGTTCACAGTTATTCTTAGTAACTACATCTAATCATGGATTTCATTGATAGGGCGGGTTGGAAAGCTAAGCATCAAAATTCCTTGGAAAAAGCTTGGTTGGGACCCCATCGAAATTGTTTTAGAAAATGTCTTTCTTTCTGCATCCCAACGGGATGATCAAGAGGTAATTTTCACTCTCAGATATGTTTGTTTGAAAGAAAATGTACTTGGATTTGACAAGCAGAATTCATTGGTATATATAGTGAAAAGAAAATAAATCGTAAGACTTAACTGAAACCATGAAAAATAGAAAGAAATCTGTTTTACAGATAATCTAAAGGTATCCAATATCATGTAAATTTCAAAAAGGAGAAAATTGAGAGAGTATCTGGAAATTTTTATTTATTAAAAACATTGTTGTTAAGTTATTTTCTCTGGTGTAGTGGAGTTTGGATGAAGTTGAAAGACGAGAGCTGGCTGGAAAAAAGGCCAAACTTGCTGCAGCAGAGCTGGCAAAACTATCAAAACGTGTTTGTGGTTAGCTTCTGAAATACCATTTTCAATAATGTTAAATTTTTTGAAAATGTAGTTATTCTGTGGTAATACTTCGATAATTATAAGGGCTGCAGTGACATTTTAAAAAGAGTTAAGTCAACTCATAAGTTTAGGCAAACAAATCATCAAATGAGGTACCACTATATTATTGTTATTTTAATGTTTGAGTGAAGTCTGGTTGGGCTTTTGTTTCATCTTGGTTATCAATTTTTTTTTTCATATACGAAGTAATTGTTCTGTTTACTACAAAAAAAAGTTCAGATTGTGTTAAACCAATTAGGTGATAAGCTATCACCATATCTTGTCTGTACTCATGGAACGTGGCCTACAGTTCATGGGTAGCTCCTCACTGTCTAGTACAGATTGCAATGATCTCATTCTTGTCAAAATAGTTCTCTTAGTATTCATGGAAGTTCTAGATTTTTAAGGGGAGAGGTTCTTTACAAATTAAAGTTTGGCAACTACTTGAAACCATTTGTGCTTATGTGTTTCTTTTTTGGGCAGAAAATCAGGCTGGGCTTATATCATATATTTCTGCAAAGGTGACATTACCTTCTGAACTTCAAATTTTGGTTGATTTTTGTGATGCATTTTGTTCTTTATTATTCCATCTCAATACTTTAAAAGAAAAAGAGTTAATTGTCTAATTTGGTACTCTTGAAGACATCTTAAGATCAATTTTTTTGGGATTTATGATCATTACTGGATGGCACTGATGTTTATTCCTTTCCCCTCCTAGGCTCTTGACAGCATCCAAGTGTCAATCAAAGATTTTCATATCTTGTACCATGACAAGCTGAGTGACTCGGTAAATTTTCTCCATGTTAGTCCTTGTTAATTTTTTTTTAAAAAAAAATCTTTGGTGTAGCTAGTTGTTCTGTATTCAATTCATGGTTTTGGTCTTAACATTTTTTGTTTATTATGTTTCCTATTAAATAGAAGTTATTTATTATACTAATAAAATTTTTTATTTGTAATTTAATATTATTATACAAGTTAAAAGAACTATTGAAAAACCTACTTTATATTGTTGTTTGCTAAGATGTGGATGTTATATGGTATTTGAAGTTGCTTTCCCCTCTTCACAACTTTTTTCTTAATTAACAACGCATAAATTTCCAGTCTTGCTTATTGTTTTCCAGGCGTATACTGTATTCGGGTTAAAGTTGTCCAGCTTGAGGACAATGAAGCAAAATCCTTTTGGGTAATTCACAGTTTCTTCTGGTATACTGGTAGTTTCGACTGTTTTTCTTAAAGTTATTCTTTTTCGTGTTTACATTGGTTCAAACTCAGGAGAGTCTTTGAATAGGCGTATGGATTGTTCAAGTGTGTTTTTTGGTCCTACATTGTTTTCAACTGCAGTAATGTTAGCTAGAATTTCATAGTTGCATTGTGCCCCCTTTTCCATCTCTGTTAACTTATATGGACGAATGTTAGCATGCAACTGGTTTATACAATGCTTGGATGTTTTTGTCAGTTAACAGTTTCAGGAAAATAAAAAATCTGATTTGATTGTTTGTGAATCACCATTATTGTCTTCCTTGGTTTGATGAAACTGCTGAAACTGCAGAACTCTTAATAGGAAACGAAATACTGGAATAAGATGAAAAGTGTACGACAATTAGTAGGATGCGAACATCTCACAATCACAGGAAACCGTAATGACATAATTAAATATGAAAACATAGAATCAACTCCTGAAAAAATCCACTCAATACAGCAGTTCTCCCAATAAAAAAGAATTGCAATAAGGGGAAATTCTTCCAAATGTTTGGATAGAGAATCCATAGCGAGGCTAAGAACGTAATCCTATCCCACATTAATTCCACAAAAGAGCCAAATCAGCACATTGCCGAAGGGTAATCACTTTGCTTTTAGCCCCTAACCCAAGAAGTTCCAGAAGCAGCCCATAACAGCTTCTAGGTTGCACCCACGACAGACCAAACACATGGAGCACACCCCAGCCCCCGAACCCTGGATCTGACTAGTAAGCCTACAAAGCAGAAAATGTAGCCCCAGATCTGAAAAGTAATATAACTTTTGTGTATTTCTGAACTAAGAATGAGGTCGACAATAGCAGTATTTGACCATGGAAACTTCAATTGATAGTGCAAAGTTGGTGTGCTTGTTGGCATAGGTGGTGGTAGTGAACTGTGGAGCTATGAGGTTGTGGTTTGGGTTATGGGGGTCATCACGGGCTATGGATGTGGGTTGGTTGTGACGCTAATGGTGTTGAATGGGTGAGACTATGGGTGGGTTAGTGTTCTGGTTGAGTGACTTATATTGCTTATTTTGCCCTTCATAAACAAAATATATGGCCGTGGATTGTGGACCTTTTATGTTCTTATAGCATGTGCCAAATGGCTTTTAATTTTATCAATCTCTAATGTCTCAGGTCATCAGGTGGAAAAGGGGGCCAAGATAATAAATATGTGGATATTACGGGTTTGGAATTTTATTGTGGCACATTTCATGGAGCCATGGAATTGATGACTATGAACAATGGTGGGGACTCTGAATTGTGGCACGATACAAGATCGGACAGGGAAAGATATGACTCTATATTGTCACCTTGTGATGTTTCCCTGTCACTTTCGGTATGAAAGTCAATTTTTTTCTATCTTGTTTCTTCTGTTGTAGTTGTATATCATGAGCTTTCTCTCTCTCTCTCTCTCTCTCTCTCTCTCTCTCTCCCTTGTTTTTTTTTGACAAAGGTTTGTTTATGATTTTTCACAGGATTTCAATTATTTTGTATCAACTTGTCTTTGGAATATGAGATAGGTCATTGAAGAGTCTCTTTGTTTTTTACCCCATCTGAAACCTGAAAAAAATTCCACCACCACCCTCAATTTTGAGTTGTAGACACCAACTTCCATGTCCAATATGTCAGAAACAAATGCATCTTTATCAACTACCAAATTTTTAAATACCTGATGTTGGGTTTCTTTTTATTAGTCTTATTGTATGTAACTGCTAATCTGATGTTGTAGCTGGTATAGTTGGTTGGTGTAAGCAGGGTTAGTTTCTTAAGCTCTCAGGACATCTCGTCGACTGTGTTATATATTTCATTTATTTATGAAATTTTGTTTCCTATAAAAAATAATAATATAGAATTACAGATGAAATTGTTCTCAGTCCGTTGATAGTCTGACCAATACAATGTGTTTCTCAAGACAAGAACAAGAAAAGAATACAAAGAACACAACATCAAGCAAAAAAAAAAAGCCACCATAAGAGAGGGAGGAACTTGCTCTGACACCACGTTAAGAAAAATAAAAGAAAGAAGAGAGAGGGAAACAACCATATTATCAAATGGTTGCATCTTGCAAAGAATGATAACTAATGCATAAAATACAAGCCCTTTAAATTAGGCAACCTTGAAACGCTAAAGATGCTAAAAATACAAAAATACTCTTGACAATATAAATATTTTTTATTAGTAAGTTAAATATTCTCATGGTTAGTAAGTTATTTTTGATTGTATTGTCCAGGTATATGCATATATATATATGTGTGTGTGTGTGTGTGTGTGTGTGTCTTCATGGCAGGGAGTCCTTCTAATTATTCAAAATGAAGTTGTACTTTGTATAACAGATGTTAATAATTATAGACTTTTTTCTCCTGTATACGGAGGTTGAGTGACATACTTCAATGCAGGTCAACAGATCGGGACAGCTTGATAACAATAATCCACAGTACTCTATCAACGCTGAGATAACTGGCTTGGTTGGTAACTTGTCTTTAAGGTGTCTGTAAATTAAGTTTAATTGGTGTACTATCTTCTCATATATTTTCATGATGTGCATGTCAGGTGATGTCTTTAAATGAGGTTCAGTTGCAACAGATTTTAATTCTGTGGGATTACCTATGCACATCTGAATTGAGAAATAAGTAAGTTTTTTTGTCCATACTTCTTTTAGCCTCTACATTTGTAACCACTTTGTTGATAAACTAAAAATTTGTTCCACTTCTTTGTCAATAAGACTCTAGTATATAGAGGGGCTTCAAGAAGATGGTGCCTAGCGCCTTCTGGGAAATTTTCTTGTAAATCCAATTTAAATAAGTTGAGACATATACCAGGCAGTCCGCCTTTTCTTCCTTTCAGCATATTTTGGAAATCAAAGGTTCCACCAAGGTTAAGGTGTCCTAGTTTGTGCCCGCATCAGTGTATCTTATGTAAAAGATCAGGGGAGAGTGTGAATCATGTTTTCTTATCATTCCCTTTTAGCTGGAAGTTATGGTGTTCTTTATTTAATGAGATTAATTAAGGCCAACCTACTTCTGTCTTTATTTCAATTTTTTTTTTTCTTTTATCTTAGTTATCAATTTTATAAAAGTTGGCGATATTCCAAAAAAGGAGAATGTGTTTCGCCTAAGACTTTAATATTTTTCTGCATAGCTGGCTCCCTGTCGTGATACTACTGTTGTTTCTGTTGTTGTAAAGTTTATGTTCAGCTGAGGCATTCCTGGTTGAAACTTGAAACTTGCAAAAATAAGTAACATCTGAAGCTCAAGTGGGTTTAAATTGATCTCTGGTGTTTGAATTGTGAAGGTATTGGCGGTATCGTCCATGGTGTAGGTTGTTATCCAAAAAAATGAAGGGCTGGCAAAGACTGTGGTGGCGTTATGCGCAAGAATCTATCCTATCAGATGTGCGTAAGAGATTAAGAAAATCCTCGTGGAGATACTTCGGACAGAGACTGTAAGTCTGTTTCTGTTTATACTTTACCCTCTGTCATACCCATTGAGGCATAACAAGTAATTTTTTTAAAAAAAATTTAATGTTAACATTGCCATATTTATTCCTCATTGCAGAAGTTCTTGCCGGAAGTATGTTAACCTATATAAAACTAAGCTGGATTTTCTTCGCCATTATCAGGTGATTGTTGTTCTTGTTTACCGTCTTCGTCTGGGTGTTTGGTGTCATTTCTGCCTGAAAATCCATATTGTATATGGTTTGATAATATTGCGCAGGGCTCTTAATGCACATGCAAATGTGTGGATGTATCTAGTTATTTCTGGTATGATTGTTTATCATAAATGTTTTCTAGTTACACTAAATAGTAAGAGCAGTGGATATAACATCATATTTGTTGAAAACACTTGTGTTCTCTAGTTGTTCTGCTTTTGGCAGAAATATATTCAAAGCTCCCCTCTTTACCCCCACTATGGTGCGAGAACTAAAAATGGCCTTTGTCGAGGAATCCAGCTCAATCAAGCCAGAAGAACAATTATGTTAGAGGCCTTTATAGTTGAATTTAACTTCATGAGGGCCTTAGAGGTCAATGATAATTCGAGTCTTTCTCAAAGAGAAAGAAATTTTATTCAATGCAGACAAGGCTTCGACTATAAACAAGTACATTCAAACTACACTCACAACAGTTCCGAAATCAAATCCTAGATCAGCTCGTAACAGCCACATTAACAGGCAGCATTCGGTTTCTCATAAAAAAATTATACTACATTAAAGATGAACTTATTGTAGGGCTGGTTGTGTAAAAGTGCTATTATTGTAGTTATATTATGATAGTTGAACTTGGATGGATAAGAATTCGTTCAACTTTATCTTTTTTGTCTCCCTCGATAATTTTTTTGCGACTTTTATTTTAGAAGGTAATGAAGAAATCTACGAGGATTTTATTGGAAGTCATATTTTATGTCCTGTGCGCAGATATTAATCTCGAATAGAAAGCGATATTAATATCCTGCACACTGTAAGTCCGGGACCATGTTGTACTGGATACATATGATGTTACCTTATAGGGCTGGTTGTGTAAAAGTGCTATCTTCTTTTTTAAGCTTGAGGTAGGAACATTCAATTTAAAGGTTGGTTTCAATCATGATATTATGTTTCTTGTTATCAGCCAATTGACGAAAGTACTCAATGGGAATTGGAGCAAATGGAGAAAGAATTAGACATAGATGATATTTTAAGTTACAGGTCTACTGCTGAATGTGAGCTGCAGGTATGAGTGGCATTCCATTATCATAAAATTTGTTTCTTAAAAAGAAATTTCATTACCTCTAGCCGTTTTTAGTATTAACTTATGAGAAGTTTTGCTTGTTAAATTTAGATATTTCTATCCATGTGGTTGTATGTTCGTTCAGGAATTTTTGTCGAACTCTTCAACTTCACACACAATTGAAAATGTTGCCAGTATTTCTGTGGAGAGGATGCCTAATGATGAGCGTTCAGCGGGCAAATCCCGTGGATGGCTGAACTGGCTATCCCGTGGCATGCTTGGTGCTGGAGGAACAGATGATTCGGGTCAATTTTCTGGTGTTGTTTCTGATGAAGTTATTAAGGTATTTCTCATCCAATTAGGTAGCAGTAAACTAGGTTGTTGCTAAATTTTAAATACTGTGTTTTATTACATGTGCAGGATATATATGAGGCCACAGAGTTCAATCCTCCGGTTTTATCTAATCGGGATGCTCCGACAGACAAGATCAGTATATGTGCACTCCAGTTCAGCATTCATCAAATTTCTGCAACGCTGAGAAACATGTATGATGCCTATTTTCAGTACTTAATCTGGCTAAAAAGAATACTAAGTTACTAATTGGTTAAGTATTTGGCTGCTGGAGTTTGGATTTGCATTATGCTTGAGCTTGGCATGAGTGAAGAAAAACTTGACAAAACTGAGGTGAAGCTGAGCAGAGTTGGATGTTATTTCTGCATGTCACTTTCACTTTTGACATTGTCTTCCGGTTGAAGATATCTTAGTCTCACATATAAATTAAATTGAAAACTTGTATCGTAATTGGTGAACAGAAAATAGTAGCTAAACTTTACTAAAAATGTTCTTACTAGTTTTGGAAGCATTCCCTTGCCAGACGAGAAAGTCGAACACTGGATGTTGCCAGACTGTTAATTTGATTCACTGATAAGATGACAGTTTGATGGCATAACATGCCTAATGGTCTGAAAAATAAAATTACCCTAGTAGTGTTCATCTCATTGAAACCTAATCCCTGGATCCATGAATTACACGATTCCAAAATTTTGTTGAGATCGTAGTTCAGATGTATTTGAACAAAGAACTATCCCAGAAAGAAAGAAATGTTAGGGATAAGGGTTCAGGCAGATAGCAATTTGCTGTGATAGGGGGCATTTTTCTATTTTTCTGTAAGAGGTCAAAGAATAGCTGCATTTGATGGCGCATTCTATCCTAACTCGTAGACAAGCGGAAGCCATTGTGAAATGTTTGTTTTCTATGGTTTCAGTAATGTTACAAAATGCCTCTGTTGATTGTACAGTACCATTAGATTAGAGTTAAATCTTCTTTTTGATGTTCTGTCGTCGTGGATTTCCAATCCATCGTTTGTATATATTTATAAATTAATTATTTGATGTCTCTCTTCTGGAAGCTGTTATTGGCAGTCCAAAAACATACCTTGAACTCATTCCTTGTAATAACACAAGGGAGAAATTGCAACTGCAAGAGTGCATGATGACTTTTTTGGAGTTTCAAATACAGTCCCCCACCCTTCTATTTTTTTTTCTTTATATGCCAACCAAAAGGTTTTATTTTTATAATAGTTGCTTCATCTGTCTCTGTAAGTGATCTATTTTATCTTTCACGAACAAAAGATGCATGCACTGGTGTTTTTTGTCTTTTTTTTTCCTGGTGTACTATTACCTTTATCATTTACTTATTTTAGGTACTATATGGTTTAATTTGTCAGGAAGTATGGCCAGGAAATTGCTGAGTTGATGTTGAATGGGGTGATTGTAGAGTGTAAGTTTTGGGAAGAATCTGCTACCATTGTCACCACTGTCAACTCAGGGCAGATGGTTTATCCTTGTAGCAAGAAAGTCATTCTGCATATGAGAAGGGTTTGTAATTGATTTTTTCGTTTTCCTTTAGTTGATGTTTCTTTTTCTATTTTTTGGGTAAAATTGCAGAATTTTTTTTAAACAAAATTTATAAAAAGAAACAAAGGTTTTCTTTTATGGGGAGTAAATGACTTTCATATTAGGTATTAAGTGTTTCTGTGAAACTCCAGTGGATAATCAAAGCTCATTCAACCCACCTTTCTGATGGTCTTACGTACTGGGGCAATATGCCTGAGTTAGACAGAGATGAAACTTTCTATGCCGTTTATTATATAATTAATTTGTTACTCGTGGGTGTTTAGATACTGTTACTTGCACCACTGTGATTCATGTATCTCAAGCCATGCTAATTTCCAAACCAGTTGACCGCATACTCAATGGACTCTCTTTCCACTAGGAAATGTTGCTTAAAATAACATCTTTATGGAATCGTTAATTTCTAGTAAGCAATCTTATAGAAGACAGTTCCTGTGAATGATCATTTTCTTTTCAGCCTATTATTGAGAAGAAACTATTGGACAATGTGCATCCTTCCTGTAAATTGCAAGTGGATGTGTCACCAAACCTTGAGGTTGAATTGTCCATTAAGGTACCATTACCATCTATTGTGGTTAGATACTGAGTAGGTTATTTAAGGATCCTCTATTGGATATCTAGATATGTTTTGGTGGTTATTATTTGTCTGGAAGTTGTTTACTGACTGTTGCATTATCCAACCCCTGTACCTAGGGCACGCTTCAACCACTGGAAGTTACTATTGATGCAGAATTTTTCCTAAATCTGATTGATTTTTTTGGAGTTTTGAAGTCCTTTGAAGGTCAGCATGGAAGGGTAAGAATTGATATAAATTTGTTGCTACAAGTTTCTGTTTTATTATTGGTCTTTTGCCATGCATGATTATCAGCAACTCTGTTGAAGCTCGATATCACACACACACACACACATGTGTATATATATATCTCCCCCTCTGGTTTGCTTTTCGTCTATTTTGCTAACAAAATTGATTCTTTGTTGCTACTATTGTTTTCGGATCCAGATTTTTTATATATAAAAAAAACATTTAAAATGCAACTCAGAGTGTGAAGTTGCTCGAATTTCTAAAGTTGGAGAGTTTTAATTAGCAAAGGTTGCAAAGGTTATGTGAGAAGAAACCATTTTAGTAGTGTTCTAAAGTTGGGGAGTTTTAAAAATAGAACATACCATTTTAGTAGTGTTCTCTCGCTTTGCTCACGGAAAAATGATACAAGAGTGAAAACTTTGTTCACTATGCTTAATGAATTCCTTCCCTTACCACATTGATAAGCTTTTGGATGTTCTTCTTGACTGGAGGTTTTCTCCCTTCAACCACTGACACTTGAAATATGAACTGCTGCAGGTCCTCTTGTCGCTGAATGGGATTGAAAATGTCAATGGTCGACTGTTGTCAAAAGCTGAGTAAGTTTTCTTGTTGCCACTCGCAATGTTCAATTGCTTGTCTCTACCCTAAGAATTATCGACATCCTTGATATTGTCAAGGCTTGTACAAACTGATGAATATATCAATGTTATTGTTTGCAGATACCTTTTATCCCATCTTAGGAAAGTGTTGTGGGATGTTAGTATCTTCAATATTATCATAAATGTTCCTTGGAGAGATGCAATATCTGAGCAGCATAACTTGGTAATTCCCATGATGCATGTTACATAAAATGTTGCTTTTTGAATTTGACATTTCTTGATGCTATTTTATGGATAAAAAAAAGTACAATAAATGCGGACAAGAAGCCCGCATCAGAATTACAGAGCAGATCTACAGTAAAAGCTACAACATATCCCATACCAGCGCCAAAACAAACATGTAACTACCCAAGTGCAGCCTTCGCTTAAAAATAATAGAAGATAATATAGATTCCCAAAATGAAGCTCAAAACCCAATTCTAGCCCAAAGCGATACGCACCTGCCTCTCTGTGATCTCACAGTTCCTCCTTTTCTTCTCCATCCAAATGACCTAGAAGACAGCCAAAATGCTGCACCCCCAAGAGGACTTCAGCCATCTTCCTTTGTTCAAAGGCCACATGTTTTTCGCTTAACAAGGAGAAGCACCTTGCCGATATCACTCAGCGCACCCCAAAATCCAAAAACAAATTCTCATAAACTGAAAGCTACCATGCAATGCATGAACAAGTGATCTGCATTTTGTGCCTGCATCTTGCACACAGTGCACCAATGACGTGAAAACTACAATATGGTCCACTTCTTTGTAGCAGATTAAAACAATTCATCCTGTAATGCCCTGCAAGCCAACTGAAGGTTAAACTTAGGAGGAACCTTTGCTTTCCAAATTGTACTAGCTGGCCAAAGTTCTGATAAAAAATCTGAAAAGAGACTTCAGAGAAAGCTCCAGATGATTCCAGCCTGCATCTTCTCATATCAGACCTGCCATCGATCAGTCCAACTCAATTTTTTTCTTTCTAAAGGATAAATGAAATCTTAGTAATAAATGGAAAGGTCACAAGGTGTCATCTGACAACCAAAACTAACAAGCCACCAACCAAACCATAAACATTCAATGCAATAGCAGTCCACCCTTCTTGATGTTTAACTATTTTTGAGAAAAAATATTGTGTAATGTTTTTGGAGTACACTGAAGATCTTTTATTTTTGTCTTCTTATTTTACCCTTCTATTGCAATTTTGATAGGTATTTGAAGCAGGCTCTCTTATGTTTAGGACTAAATGTGATATGGGGTCTAATCCATCAGATAATGAACAAGCATATGCTCTGAATAACTTATTAACTTCCGTTTCTGAGTGTAAAGTTCCTCTAAGCTTCCTACTTCAAGATCTATACGATCACTTTGAGGTCAAGTTAAATGATTTCGAGGTTAGGTTCTAGTCAGATACTCTGAACTCCTATCTATTCTTTCAGATTTTTGAGGATCAAATTAGTGATAATCATGTTATTGTGCAGATGAAGATAACTATGCCTTCTCATACTTTTCCAATCTCTATCTTGGAGAAACTCAGTGCTTCTATCTCCTTGGCACGTTGCTTGATCCAAGATGAATCTGTGTTGAAACAGTTGGAGGCATGTTTACTAGTAAAAGATTTTTTTTAAAATAAAATATCATGCTTACCCTGTCTTGGTTATATCTTAGCTGAATACCATTGTACTTCCTTCTCTTTTAATTGTTGAAAACCTTATTATAGTCTTTTGCATTGTACTTTATGGTTTACGAGTTTGGGCTGATGGTTTATTTGCACATTGCATTTTCTTTTTCTTTTAAATCATCGTCCACATCTCTGGATGGCGCGTCCTATTAGGAAAGCACATAGTACATGCTAGGCTGAATTTCTGACCATGCCCACCTGAACTAAAGTTAGACCAATCTAGTTAATTTGAAGAAGAATGACTCACTGATCCAGGCAAGAAGAAGCTTATACAAGAAAAGAAAAGTTCAAAGGTTAATCTATATAGAACAATGGTTTGATTTATGCTTGCTTAATGGCATAACATGCAGGCTAGTAAAGTCCTGTTGTACTTTATGTTTGTATTTTGAAGCTGTTGTTTTAGTTTTGCTTAAGTTTTTTCAACACTTTAAAATTCAGGGGTGATCTGGAAAATTCAAAATACGCTAGATGCAGTGTACAGATCCTGCTTATGTATCATACTGTAGCCTTCTACTCTTCGTAGTGTTACAAGTGTTAGTTTTGTCTTGTGTCTTACTGATATTTCAATTGTATTGCTTCAATTTATCGTTTTTAATAGTATTAAAACTGACAACGTGAAACAAACAAAATGAAGCAGATATTAAAGTACTGTTTTATCATTGTTTACTACATAAAAATGCTTTAATTGCCCATGTACCGGCTATGCATACATGTGTAGAAGTTTGCATATGCATATATAAACATGTCCTTGGTGTTAGAATATAAAATAACTGTGGGCTCACATTCTAACAATTTAAGCTTTTAGGAATAGTGTAAACCAACAAACTTATCATGGTGTTAGAGAAGGAGATCCTAAGTTTGAATCCCTGTATTTTCATCCCCTAATGTAAGTTATATTCCACAGTGGGCTCTCTACTGGTGGGAAGAGGTCCACATGTGAGTGGGACTGTGGGAGTGATTGAATATGAAATAATTGTTCATTCGTATCCTAATAGTTTCAACTTTTGAAAACATTGGTGAACCAACAAAATTTATCAATTGGTAGACTGCTTAGCATCACGAAACTGCTTTTAACTTTTTATTTTTGCTAGTTTAAGTAATAGTTTGGTTGTTCTCAGTTGGTTTGTTGTTTGAAAAGATTCTCAGTTTTTCTTTTAATTTCAGGTTTATATCAATGTATCATCACTTAATGCTCATTTCTCCCCATCCATATATGCTGCAATTCTGGGATTAATTGCTTACCTAGGTGCTCTGCAATCAAGCTCTGAATCTGTATCCTTGGAAACTATTGATTCATTTAATGTCGCATCAAAGGGATTGAGGAGTCCTGCTGCATCAAAGGGATCGAGGAGTCCTGTTTTCGGTTTCTCTACCAATGTCAAACTGGAGACAGTCAGCTGTCGTGTAGAACTTGAAAATGAGAAAGAAAACAGTTCATCCATCATGCTTGTGTTCCAACAATTGTATATCAGGTATTTTTGTTTGTTTTTTATTTGTGGTGGTGTATACATGTGGGCTTGGCTATGTGCATGCACTCTTGAAAACAGACAATTACACCCACTTGCATGTTATACCATTGATTGCGTAAACTGATAGCACATTGCATGCCAGAGTTGCAAGTATCTCTGGCACCTGATTGTAATGGACTACCCTTGTATTTTCTTCTTTTTGATTTGTAAAGTTGGAAATGTTATTGGCACTCCAAAAGAGTCATTATGCACGCCTCCCTTAAAAGAACATAGGGAGAACTTGTATATGAAGGAGTGCAGGATGGCATTTTTGGAGTGCCAATAAAAGCTTCCATAAAGTTTATATTTATCCAACAAAATTGTATGTTGCTTGTAGCACACAGTACCCATGTATTTGGGCATTGAGGTTACAATTTAATTTTCCAAAATTGAATATCATCAGCGTGCTCTAAAAAATGGAGGTTCATGCTGAGTTGTTTAAAATGCAGCTATGCTCTTGCAGAACTTGAGAAGTTCTGGATCTGTATGGAAGCATTGAGGATCACCACTTCTCCCTTGACTGGTGAAAGTGATAGCCATATTCTTCATTCAAATGGGAATCAATCTTCTACAAGTGCCTTACATCAACATGGTATTGGGTTGAGCAACCGTAGTGATGATTTTGCCAAAAACATTTTAAATACTGAATCATGCTTTATTTTACAGTATGAGTCTCTTAGGAAGGAGTCAGTTCATAAAAAATGTAGAATATGCTTGAATAATGCTGATGTACACTGCTACCCAAATGTAATCAGGCTTCTGATTAGATTTTTTGATAAGCTATCTACCTATGGTGCATCTGATCATGGTAACCTGCCCTCTAGCTCATCCGTGGATGCTGGGAATCCAGAAAAGGTTAATGGTTTTGGGTTTGAAAGGTTTGGTTTCTCGAACTTCATTGAAACTGGGTCCTCTGAGCATGCAAGCATACCTTTAGATCATTTTCCTTTTGTTACGATATGCAATTCTGGTTCCCTTGGTAGCCTTGAAAGTTCTTTGCTTTATGCCAGTCATGAGTGGAGAAAATATTTCTGTTTAAGGGAAGGCGGAATCTGCTGTCCACAATCCAATACAAAGAAGGTATCTGAAAATTTTCAAGCCACACCATTAGAGTCCACATCTGTTGTTGAAGCATCTGATGTGGATGGGAGTTCTGCTGATACCAGTAGTCTGTTTGCCATTGATATAACTCTCTCTGAAATCAGAGTGCATTTTCATGATTCTTCATGCATCATTGGGATGATTACCTTGCCTACATCTAAGTCATCTGTACTCATTTCTGAAAATTGCTTCGATATATTGTGTTCTACAGAGGGATTAGTTCTCACGTCATCATGGTACCCACAGAACTTACGTCAGTTTCTGTGGGGGCCCTCACTTCCCAGTTTATCTCCTATTTTAAATGTACGAGTGAGGAAAGAAAAATGTGGGCCTTTGAGTTCTCGTATTGAAGTAAGCTTCAGCGTTCAGCATGTATATTGCATTTTACCTCCTGAGTATCTGGCAGTACTAATTGGTTACTTTTCGTTGCCTGATTGGAGTTCAGATTCAAATGAGCAGCCTGTCATTGTAGGGCATGAATATACTGAAACTGAAAATGAGTGTTCCCTTGTATATAAGATTGAGATACTGGACTCTACTTTGATTTTGCCCATGAAAAGCAATGAGGGTCATTTTCTAAAGACTGAACTTCAGCAGTTGTATTGTAGTTTTATTGATAGCAGCAGTTTAAATAATGTATTGAAGGATATTCCTCCTGAATGTTGGGTTCCTGCACATAAACTTTCTGAAAGAAATCACTGTTTAAATTTATTTGGACGAGACTTGTTCCTGTCATTCCTTTCTTTAAAGGATGATGGACACAGTTACTTAAAGTTTGATCAAGATATTGAGCATGTAGATATTCCATTAGTTGCGCCCCTATGTGCTGATGTTTGGGTGAAGATACCATGTGAAAATGAATCCTCAAGTTCTCCCTCAACCATCTGTGTCATGACGAGGATTAAAAACTGTCAACTTATGGCTGAGGGTAAGAGTTTCATATTTCATATTCAAGTTCTTAACCAAAATCATTTCAGTATTAATTTATTATGTTACATGTATGAAGTTCTCTTCACAATAATTTTTTTTTGCATGTATGAAGTATTAACCCTTCTCTTTTTCTTTACAGATGCTCAATTCTTTCATGGATTTGAGGGACTGCTTGATGCCATAAATCAATTTTCTGAAGTTTCTGATGTATCTAAATGTTTCAAATCTGATGTTCCGCAGTTTCTTCAGTTAAAGAGGACTTTAGAACAGAATAATGCAGTTTCACCTGTCGTTTCAAGCATTACATTTACAGAAGTCAGATGCTATTGCGATTCTTTGTCGATGCAGTTAAATCGCTTTGGAAAAGACTTAAAAGAACCTATTGCTAAGGCGGAAATGCAATTTATGTGTTCTGCATCATTGAGAAATGACGATCTCTTAAATGTAGTGATTAGTTTTTCCTCGCTAGCTTTATATTCATTACCTGATTCTGTCGTATTAGCAAGATTCAAATCCATGTGTTCAACCTCAGCAGTTCTTGATTTTTCTCTTTCGAAAGAAACTCATGGTGAAATGGAGCTACTGGTTTCTTTGCCTTCTGTGGATGTGTGGTTATATTTGTCTTACTGGACTGACGTAATTGACTGTTTGAAATCTTATCCTGGACAATTATCCATAAATGAGCCTGACAATTTAAAGCAGGATGCTGATGTTCTGTTTGTGAAGTCAGAAAATATTTGTGTTACATGTCACTTTCCTGTCTGGATTGGTGATGATGGTTGGGAGGAATATCAGGTAGATGAAGGTCATGGAGAGGGCCATCCAAATTATTCATCTCGCACGATTAACAGAAAAAACTTTAGATGCCCTGCAGTTACTGTGTGCAGTAAAAGTAGTGAACTTTTGGTTGATGGAAGAAATGTGAAAGTGAAGTCCGACATGGAAAAACTGAGTGGCATGGTATTGCTGAGCGAGGAAAGTGGTCAATCATGGCCTCTTTTCCAGATTTGCCAAGTTTTTGTGGAAGCTCAGATTAATAATAACCAGGTGGAGCTTGCGCATGTTGAAGTAGATGTTCAATGTGATCATTTAGATGTATGGATTTCACATAGGATGCTCTACTTTTGGCACGGCGTACCATTCAATGTCGGTGAAGGAAGGCCTTCTCAATTTTCTTATGGAGGACTTGATTTTAAAGTTCAACTTAGGAAGATTTCATTTCTGCTAAGTGATGGAAGGGTATGCAGACCTTCTTCAGTACTGAAGCTATAAATTTTCTTTATTTCCATAATTTTCATATCATCTGATTTATATTCATTGTTATAGGTAAATCAAGGGTATGTTTTCCTAGTTTTTTACTGTTCGCTCTTGTATTTTTGTGATGCAATGATTGGTTTCTCATGGCGTTTTATTTTGTGTGATTGTCTTTCTTCAACAGTTTAGTGCTTGATCTATTTTATAGTAGAGCACTGTATTGAATATCATTTCGATTGGTTTCATCACACTTGCAACTTTGGAATTTCTTACTGCTGAGGAGAAGGAAATAAAAAGAAAAATAAATTGCATTTGTGATAATCGACATGTTTGTGTCCTAAATGCATGAGGCTTGCCATTCTAATGATTCCTTTTTGCATTTATGTAGTGGAGTTGTAGTGGACCGCTGTTTCAAATTCTTATGGGGAACATCTTTTTGCATGCTAATGTGAATCAAAACAACCTCAAAGGTTCAGTCAATGGTGACCTTCAAGTGAACTACAATAACATTCACAAGGTATATTTTGACAAACAATTACTTTCACGTGCATTTCAATAACAATGATATTCTAATAGCTTCTTTCTTTAATGACTGAAGGTCTTCTGGGAACCTTTTATTGAGCCTTGGAAGTTTGAGGTTGATGTGATTCGAAAGCAAGAAATGAGTCTCAACAGCTCCATTTTGACAGATATCAATATCAAATCAACTGCGCACCTTAATCTGAACTTCACTGAATCCCTTATAGAGGTGTGAACTTCACCGAATCCCTTACCCTGCTATATCCTTTAGTTTGCAGTACATCTAATCTAAAAGTCTCAAGCATCTTATAAAGGGTGTTATTGTCAACCTACGAAATGTGAAGGAGCAACTTTTTATATATATATATTTTTTTATGCAACCTGAATAGAGCACCTGTTTGATAAACCTTGAATGTAAGTCACATTGGTATTCATTGCACAACTGAAACACACACATTGGAAAGGAATGAAATGGGGGCTCGTTCATATAAAACATTTGTACATCTTACACCTATCTGTGAGGAATTGAAAAGATGATCCCACTTCATGAATACTAAGTATGGCTATCATTTCAGTAGTTGCCTTCGTTGTTAGTTATGGATTTGTGCCCCCTCAAATGCTCCCTAGAAAGAAATGGTGCCTGTCATATATCCTTCTCAGAGAATATTCAAGTATATACATACTATATAATGTATAGTCCCCATATTAAGAGATATTCCTTTTGACGATAACCATAAGGGATTGCACTGTTGGGGCCATCCTGTAATGTGGTACAGTCATCTTAACCGTCTAATTTTTAGATTCCCATTCCAAAATCATCCGTTCAATAAGTCAGCAAAACCAGAAATCGTTTGACCATATCATTATCGTAATGGACTTTTCAGTACCTATCAGAAGCAGTGTATTCATCTATTTATTTTGTCATAGCTAGATGAGATGACCAAATAGTTTCCGATTTTGTTGATTATTTTTTAGGATGATCCTTGAATGGGGTCTTTTTTAGGATGGCTCAAATCATTGGATCACATTGAGGGTGGTAGCCACATTCCCTTTGGTTCTTATCACAATATACAAATCATCTTTAGACTCCCTATTAATGACATGTTACTTACCTAGAACGGTTAATAGAATTATTCCGATTACTGACTTCCCTTACGTTTACTAAACATGGAATCAACAAGTATGTGAGTCCAACATTACGATTTGTAATCTAAAACCTGAAAAACCAGGAATTAGGTTGATTAGGGGGTAGTTGATCTCCCCTATTCCATACTTCCCCGATTCATGACTTGCCCTATTTCAAGTAAGTAAACATGCCCTAATGACCTTTGAAACCATGCAAGAGTTGCATAAATCTAGAAGTTACAAATATTTTAGCAACTATGATGTTTTCTGTGTAGTGAATTACATTGGTTTTCAATAAGTTGTCAAATTTGTAGCCCATCTCATTATTGTTTCTTAACAGTGTGTGTTCAGGACATTTGAGATGATTAAGGATGCTTGGGTTCTAATAGGTCCAAATGATCTTCCTGAGAGCCAGAAGTTATTAAATTCTCCTTATTCTGAATATACGTATGCAGGAAAATACGCTCCTTATGTACTTCAAAATTTGACATCTCTACCTCTATTATATGACGTTTACCGAGGCCCAATTAATCCTGATGATTTTGGTGTCTCGGAAATGAAGAACAGAAAATATGTGCAACCAGGTTCTTCTATTCCAATCTATATCAACGATACTCCCGAGGAACAACTTATTAATGTTAAGCCAGCTCACTTTTCTGAGAGGCTTTTTGAGCAGAAGGCAAATGGGGTTGCTCATCAGTATATTACCATTCAATTTGATGGAACATCAGTATCTTCTGATCCTATCTCAATGGATCTTGTAGGACTTACCTACTTTGAGGTTGATTTTTCAATGGCATACGACAACAATAGGGGAAATAATAGAACAAATGCCATTGGCGGTTTTGTTGTTCCTGTTGTGTTAGATGTTTCGGTGCAGCGTTACACCAAGTTAATACGACTGTACTCGACGGTATTATAACAACTCAATTTATGATATGATTTTATGTTCTTAGTGTATCCCTTACACTTTATATCCATGCAGGTTTTACTTTCAAATGCAACTTCAATGCCACTGGAGCTGCGATTTGATATTCCATTCGGTGTGTCCCCAATGGTAGGAACAGAAGTCATTTTTCATTTCTATGACTATGATAGTTAATTCAATACATTAACAATGTCATATTTATGTTACCGTTTCAGATCCTAGACCCAATATACCCTGGTCAAGAGTTACCACTGCCTCTCCATTTGGCTGAGGCTGGTAGGATTAGGTGGCGTCCAATTGGAGATTCTTATCTCTGGAGTGAAGTTTATAACCTCTCCAACCTGCTTTCACAGGAAAGTAAAATTGGATTTCTTAAGTCCTTTGTCTGCTATCCCGCTCATCCAAATAGTGATCCCTTTCGATGTTGCATTTCGGTTCGAAATATCAGCTTACCTTCATCTGTTAGGTCAAGGAAGACCTTTTCTCCGCATCTGAAAAGTACTTTAAAGCAACCGGTTGTAGGTGGTCAAATATCACAAAAGTTAGAGGAGTCAAAGAAGCAATTTGTTCACCAACTGACTCTCAGTATCCCTTTAGTAGTGAATAACTACCTTCCCAAGGAAGTGACATTGACGATAGAAAGCGGTGGCATTACTCGGACTGCATTTCTTTCAGAGGTTTGTATTGTGATGTTGCCAAGTATATCTGTCTTTCACTGAATAAGGAGTTCTCTGCTACTTTTCATTTTCTTCATCCTTATGAAGGTTAATAGCATTACCCAGGAGAGTTTTATTTTTTGTTTGTGTTTTGTGTTTTGTGTAGGTGGAAACTTCCTTTCATAATGTTGATCCTTCGCATCACCTGAAATTGGAGATCCTTTTGCATGGCTTCAAGCCAGCAGTTTTGAATTTCCCACGTAATGATACATTCTGTAAGATGGCTAAGTTTGCTGGAGTGAAGTTTTCACTCTCTGAAATTGTGGCCTTTTATGCAGACTCATCAAACGGTAGTTCATTTATTGTTATTGTTTCTGTTGAATGTAACTTTATGCTCAGTAGGATTGTTGATGGTGTTGGTTTTACTATGTTTTAGGTCCTATATATGTTACCGTGGAAAAGGTGTTGGATGCATTTTCTGGTGCCAGGGAACTTTTTATCTTTGTTCCCTTTCTGCTGTATAATTGCACTGGTTTTCCTCTCGTCATTTCAGAAGCTTCCAGTGAAATGAAAGGAGTAAGCTGCTCTGTTCCGTCTTGTTATGATATGGCTGAACAAGAACTGCTTCAGGGCAAAAAAGATGGTCTCAGTCTGGTATCATCTAGCCATCATCTGCATGCTACAGATTCACATGGTCTGGGGAGTTCCTTGTCAAGAAGTCACATTGTCTCAGTTAGAGAGAATGCTAATCCACACAAAGAAATATTTCTTAGCAAACCTTTGAATCCATCGAAGTCTCAAGAAAATTTTCAAGAGCTTTCAAGCAAAAGCGATTTAGACCGTCAGAATTCTCTTTTAAATAGTTCACAGAACCAATCGAGTTCAAGCTGTCAGTTGACCTTAAAAGATTCCAACTTTAATGGTTATGAGCGTGGAAGAGCTAGGGCATGCATGTTCTCTCCTAACCCCATTTCTTCTGCTAGTGAAGTTACGGTTAGAGCGAGCAGGTGTCTGCCTGAATATCTAACAGAAAATATGCCAAATTATCTATGGTCAAGTCCATTTTCCCTTGTTCCACCTAGTGGTTCTACTACTGTCCTTGTTCCTCAACCATCATCAAATGCCGCATTCATGTTGTCTGTAACTTCTAGTGCAGTCGCTGCCCCATTTGCTGGGAGGACAAGTGCCATTACTTTCCAGCCCAGGTAACAGTAACCATCATTCACCGATATTTTAATTCATATGCTTATTCATTTTGTATCTTGTTAAAATTTCTTTATTTTGCAGGTACATTATCAGCAATGCATGCAGCAAGGACGTGTGTTATAAGCAGAAAGGAACTGATTTTATTTTTCATTTGGGCATAGGAGAACATTCTCATCTTCACTGGATGGATACAGCCATGTAAGTTACGTTTTAAATGCTGAATCATCTTGGTTTTGTTGAATAGGTTGAATGCATGCTCAAGTTTAAACTTTAAAATGAGAAATACATGAGATGAGATATCTTTTATGTATATTATCTATCAGCCTTCTTCCCTCTTACTTGCTTGTTCATATTTCAATCTTCTGCAGGGAGTTACTGGTTTCCATTCGTTACAATGAACCTGGATGGCAATGGTCAGGTGGCTTCTTGCCAGATCATCTTGGAGATACGCAAGTGAAAATGCGGAATTATCTTTCTGGTTCATTAAATATGATACGTGTTGAAGTGCAGAATGCTGACGTCTCCATGGGAGATGAAAAGATTGTTGGAAACTTCCATGGAAATTCTGGCACAAATTTGATTCTCATATCAAATGATGAGACTGGGTATATGCCCTACAGAATTGATAATTTTTCAAACGAGGTTGGTATAACAATTAATTTTAACAGAAAACTAGTTTATATTGCAAAATAGTTTATGTATTACCTTGAGTTTTACTTCTATTTTCTTGTTATCCTGCTTCATAGAGATGTGATTGTCAATTGTCATTTAATTCCTTAGTTTATCTGTGTCTCTCTCTCATAAGTATTTGATAGCAGTGTCATGTTTTAAATTAGTAGTTGTTCATTATCTGGTTTAAGGAAAACCTCTGTTTGGTTTCACATTTAGTTGAGCCGTAAGCAAATGCCAAAATGCATTGTTGTGAACTACTATTGAGTGGAGCATTCTTTCTAAAGCTTAGTGAACTCGTTTTTGCATTTTAACCTTATCATACCATTTACTAAAATGGTTTTGTTGCACGTCTTGGCACTTTTTAGAGGCTAAGGATCTACCAGCAGAGGTGTGAAACTGTTGAAACTACTGTTCACTCTTACACATCTTGCCCTTATGCCTGGGATGAACCATGCTATCCACATCGTCTCACTGTGGAGGTACACCCTTTTTTTGTTTGTGTTAACTGTAACAATAGATAGTTTATTGTGCTTACTAAAGAGTTTTTTGTTTTTGTTAGGTACCTGGAAAGCGTGTTTTGGGGTCATACGCTCTTGATGATGTAAAAGAGTACAGTCCAGTGCAATTGCCATCATCTTCTGAGGTATCCCCTGAATAAATTTTCGTAACTAGCACAATTAAATTTGTTGTTTGAGAGCAGTTTGTTGCATGTTGTGTCAAGATTTTCTCCCATCTACTTCGTGTGTTTCAACCCACACATAAATTTGGAAAGATTATTTGCATAACCAATCTCATTGTAGTTCACTTTTTGAAGCTTGTTTGCTACAAATGGTGGGATACCTATTGTTAGCTGGTTGTTTGAATACTTGCTAGAATTTATTGTATTTGGAAATAAAGTTGTGTGTTTTACGTTGATGTTGTATCAAATCACCACACACGCTTCATATGTATGATTGTTCTCCTTCTAAGCTTTGATATCTGCATTCTATTTGGATGTTAATTTGTGCTAACTTTTGTAATCAGAAACCTGAGCGAACATTGCATTTATCCATCCATGCCGAGGGAGCAACGAAGGTTCATTTCTTATACCTTGGCACATGCCACAAACTATCTATCACTTATCTTCATTAGCTTAGTGATTGTCTTCCTTTATTGCAGGTCCTCCATGTTATTGACTCAAGTTACCATATTTTAAATGACATGAAGAAGACAAGTGTCCCTCGCTTAAGAGAGAAAAGGAATGATGAACAGAAACAGGACAAGTGTATAGGTTTCATGGAAAGAATTTCAGTTGTTATTCAACACATTGGTATCTCCATGATCAATATTCATCCACAGGTAGGGAAAATTGTATCTTCTATCAGGTTCCATGGAGCTTTGTCAAACTATGGCCAACTGTTGTTTCTTTTGTAGGAATTGCTTTTTGCTTGTGCAAAGAACATTACAATTGATCTCGTACAGAGTTTGGATCAACAAAAACTCTCCTTTCAAATGACATCATTGCAAATTGATAACCAGCTGCGATCTTCCCCATATCCTGTTATTTTGTCTTTTGATCGTGATTACAAAAGCAATCCCATTGGCCATGTGAATAAGGATGATGTCACGAAACAAAGAAGTGAAAGAATGCTGCAAAGGACTTCTCACAGCTCTTTCGAACCTGTATTCTACCTTGCTGTATCAAAGTGGAGGAAGAAAGATGTCTCATTGGTTTCATTTGAATATATAAGCTTAAGGTGTACATTTCTTCAATTAAAACAGTTGAGATAATTTGATGCCTTTTAGTGCTTATTGTTGTCTGTTTAATGATTGCAGAGTTGCTGATTTCTGTCTTGAGCTTGAGCAAGAATTGATATTAAGCCTCTTTGGCTTCATCAAAAATGTATCTTCAAGGTTCCAGAGTAGAGTCTTGCCATTATCAGATCCATTCTTGGGCTCTCATATTAAGGATACAGGTTTAATGGATTCCTATGCAACAGAGAACCAACTTCACTTAATGACTGTTCCCGTTTTTAATGAAAGCCACAAACCCAGACTCTCACTACCTTTAATAGTTCCAATTGGAGCTCCATGGCAGCAAATTTACCTTTTGGCTAGAAGACAGAAAAAGATCTATGTTGAAGTGTTTGATTTGTGCCCCATCAACTTGACCTTAAGGTGGCTTGCAAATCCATTAAAAAATGCCTCTGGAATAGTTGGAAATATCTTAAAATTTGCCACTTGACAAGTTATGAATTTTGTCTCAACAGCTTTTCCAGTGCTCCATGGATGCATAAAAATGGGATTCTTACCGCCGGAGAATCTGTTATCCATGTAAGTGGCATAAATATTACCCTAAGAGAAGCTTTAAATAGTATATAATATAATTGCATAAAAAGTAAGTTTCAAACTATTTATATTGTCTGAGCTGTGTACATGCATTTGAGGCAAAGGATGAGGTAATGTATGAGTAGATGTCATATAAGAACAAATAGGCTTTCGATCTCACAATGCACTGTACACAGACACAAACACCCACATACCATGTGCCCGAAGACATACATAATCTCCTTTGTTTACTTTTTCATACTTACAATGATACTTAATTGCAGAGAGGTCTTATGGCTCTTGCTGATGTTGAGGGTGCACGAATCCATCTCAAGCAGTTGACAATTGCACATCAAATTGCTAGCTTGGAGTCTCTTCAAGAGATCCTTGTAAGGCATTATACACGGCAACTTCTTCATGAGATGTATAAGGTAAATGTTAACATTAGACCCTAAACATTTACCTACTAAGGTGTCTAGAGACACTTGGCAATAGTGAGCAATTTTATTCTCTTAGTCACAATTGGTTAGTTAAACAGGTTAATTATTTTGGCACCCCTGAGTTTAGGGGCAGTTTTTTCTTTGCTATCTTTCCGATTGGAGAGCTGCTGCTTCCTAGTAAAGCCTTGTTCTGTTCTGCTGAATACATTTTTGCTATCTTTTTGTTTTGTTTTGTCATGTATGTGCTTCTTTTATTCAATGAATTTTGTTTCTTAGTTATAAATAAAAAAATTAAAAAAATCATTATAGATTTGCACCCCTTGAGATAACATGTTTTCTCATAACCATTGTAATATCCGAATTTACACCCCCAGAGATTTCAAATTTGTTGCTCATAACCTGTGCAAAACACAGGTAACTGACATGAAAAATGTGATCAAAAGATTAAAACACCCTTACAATGTTTTGGGTTAATTACACAGATACACCCCTAAGGTTTAAGGTGTTTTCACATAGGTCCCATACACTTCTGAAATTACAGGTTTATTGATTATGTAGTTGTGATCCACTTCTTGCAAGTTTTTGAGAACTTTAACCTCATCAATTATGCTCGGATGCCACCACATCATGTTTGGTTGAAATTTTTTAAGACTCTACCATTCACACTTGTGCTTAAAGCTGGGTTTACCAAAAGGGATATCTTTAACTTACACCTGCTGGTTGCATTTGTGCTTCAAACATACTTTGGGGCTCATATCTTGACCTATATATGCAACTGTATGCATAATTCAACATCTGTTCAGATTCTACTAAATCCATAGCCTAGTATTTTGGCACTTTAGAGCAGGGCATGTAAGTTTTTTTTTACTTTTGCCCCCTCAACATAGGGCGCATTCCGCTAGTCTCTAAAGAGTCTATGCGTAGACTAAATTTCAGTCTGTGTGGACTGCTGCTTCTTAGGACTTGGATTGCTCATTCTAACTGTTACATTGCTTATCATGCGATGAATTACCTATTTTGCAGGTGTTTGGTTCTGCTGGTGTTATAGGCAATCCCATGGGATTTGCAAGGAGTATGGGGCTTGGCATTAGAGATTTCTTGTCAGTGCCTGCCCGGAGCATTTTTCTGGTAAGTTTTGGAAGAAAAAAAAACTGCTTTCCTCTTTTTATCAGTATAATCATTCTTTTATCCTTTGATAGAGCCCCACTGGACTTATTACTGGCATGGCACAAGGCACCACTAGTCTTTTAAGTAATACTGTCTACGCTATAAGTGATGCTGCCACACAGTTCAGCAAAGCTGCACACAAGGTAACCCCATACCTAACGACATTTTTGTGGTCCATAGTTTAGTTTCTTCTTTTATTATTAATTGGATTTTCATTTGTAGGGCATTGTAGCATTTACATTTGATGACCAGGCTGTTTCAGGAGTGGAACAGCAGCAGATTGGTATAGCAACTCACTCTAAGGGTGTGATAAATGGGGTGTTTGAGGTATGTCGATAGCATATCAATTTGTGCAGTAATTTGTTAGATGCTGAGATTTATTCAATTAATTTCTCTTTGTTGATTCCAGGGACTCACAGGTCTTCTTCAATCACCAATTAAAGGAGCTGAGAGACATGGTCTTCCTGGTGTCCTGTCAGGTAATGCAATACAAGGATGCATTAGTAATAACATTATCTTGTTTGCCTTCATTATGATCGGCAGCTAACAGAATAAAGGATGTTATCACCTTAAGATGCTCAGGTGTTTAGCTATGGTTGCCTGCGTGTTGATAATGTTCTCATGTTCTCCATATCTATGGTGCAGGCATAGCTTTAGGTATTACAGGACTTGTGGCTAAACCAGCTGCTAGTATTCTTGAAGTTACTGGAAAAACTGCACAGAGTATCAGAAACCGGAGTAGGTTCTATCAAATGGGACAACAGCGCTTTAGGGTCCGTCTTCCAAGGCCTCTAATCAGGGAACTTCCCTTAAGACCTTACACTTGGGAAGAAGCTGTTGGAGCATCAGCACTTGTAGAGGCGGATGATAGTTTTAGGCTCAAGGATGAGATTTTGGTCATGTGCAAGGAACTAAGACAAGCTGGTAAATTTGTCATCATTACACAGAGGCTTGTATTAATTATAAGCTGCTCAAGTCTGGTGGACTTAGGTAAGCCCGAATTTCGAGGTGTTCCTGCTGACCTGGAGTGGGTAATTGAATCTGAAATTCGTTTGGAGAGTGTTATACATGCTGACTGCGATCAAGGAGTAGTACATATAGTTGGAAGCAGTTCAAATATTCCTTTGCGGCAAAACCAGCAAGCTAAAAGAAGCAGTGGAACGGGAGCAGTGCGTTGGAACAATCCTACTGTTCCTCTCATTCAGACAAACTTGGAATTGGCGCACCAAGAAGAAGCAGAAAACTTGTTACAGATTTTGTTGTCTACGATTGAATTGGGAAAGGAGCAAGGGTGGGGTTGTAGGTATCTTCTGCATCGAAGTAACATCAAATAAGTCGGGCAGAGCATAATTATACACTTGTTTGAAGGATTGAATTTCTCACAATGCTAGCAGGCCGGAGGACTTGTTACAGATCTTGTGATGTTTTACAATGGAGTAATGTCAACTAGGTCTAAAGTCGAGCTTCTTTATCACAGTTTGAAGGATTGAATTTTGTAGGAAGCGTGGTGAAGGGAGTGAGAAATGAGTCACTTGTATGATTTTTATTTTATTTTATGAACTCCCCCGATAGGAAAGCAGCATTAAGAATGCCAGCCAGAGACCTTTCCCCTTGTTATGTCTTACACAATGTAGACTTGGAATTTCCAGTCTGGTGTTCGATATGTAATTTCTACAGAAGCCAAAATTTTGTACAGTAGAAAGGTATAGGTTAGTTTTTCATTTCCTAATTTGAGGAAGTGTTTTGCATATATTTACTTGTAAATTTGTGGTTACTGAAACATTTAATGTATAAAATGTTAGTCAGAAGTTCAAATCAAATGAATTCTAAAAATAGTTATTTTTTTATCAACCTCTTCAGGTGGTATGTCTAATTTATGTTGCTTGGGACTCTTGATTTTCACCTGTGTTCTACTCAG
>NW_018921923.1:346235-383388 GCF_002207925.1 Prunus avium
TTTTGTTTTGAATTTTTTTTGCAAGAAACAAATTGTTTTGAATTCTTTTGACCATTCCTTTTCAAGTTTCTACTTTTGATTATGGTGTGTTTAATCTTTTTTCATTAATTACTACATATTTTCTACACTCACAGTGTTTGCCAGCTCGCTATGTAATCAACTTAAATTAATTAAATCCATCATGCAATGCATTTCTTTCCAATTTTTTATGATAAATTAATAGATAATTGACTAAATAAACATCCTGCAAAGTTTTAATAAAAATTTCCAAGTTTTTCTTACAATTTCCGTGGTTTTTATTCAATTTTTATCGATATCGATAATATCCCGATATTTCCATCGAAATTTCCGTGTTTTTGGCCTACCGATATTTCCGATATCACCGATATTTTAGACCTTGGTTCTACTTATATTGTAGTTTCTAACTGGAAAATTAGGAGCATAGGTAAGGAAAGAGAGTGGGGTAAAACTTACATAAAACAGGTGTATATATACCCCATGTGACACACATAAGGAGAAAATACACATGGATATACACCGGGTTTCATGTAAGTCTCTCAAAAGAATAGGAGAGGCTTGGTATAAGTTAGATCATGTTGTACCACTATAAAAACATTTCTCAGATGAAGCTTAAAATGCTAGTTTTTTGTTATATTTAAAATATGCCCAGTCGGGAGTGTTTCGGTAGGAAACGCTTTTGTTCATGAGCATTTTTATTGAAACAACTTTTTAAATTTTTTTAAAAATCTAAGTGATTCCTTGAAGAACACTTAAAAGTGGGTTATGAAGTAGCAACTAAAAAAATTGACTTTTTTTTCTGTCAAAAACTGGCATAAGTGTTTCTGCTCTTCTAAGCTCCAAGCAGGGTTATGAAATTGGTAAAAGAGGCGCCATAATCTCTTCTCGTTCTCTTTAAAAATTTACAAAGTATTAAATAAAAAGTTTGAAACGAAAAATATTGAGATAAGGGGTAAATAGATCTGCCAGCTGTGTTGGGCCGAAGTTTCAAAGAGTTTTAATTCAAAAGTGGGCCAATAATTTTCCAAAAGATTTTGAACCCAATCCAATCCAATCCAAGCCGGTCTCTGCAGAACTGCTTCGTCTCCAACGCCTGAAACACGAAAACCCTTTTCTCTGTCTCTGTTTCTCGGAGAAGAAACATTTAGGGCTTGATTGATCCGAGTTCTTGATTCCTGAACATCCAAAACCGAACCCTAATTCCCAATTCAATACGCTGTCCAAGTATCACAAGTAGTTCTATTCCTTCTGAAGCAAACCCTAATTGAGCCCTAAGAACCCCAACAGGCTGGTTTATTAGTCTCGTGTGGAAAACAAAAAGGATTGAAGAGCTATGAGCAGAAGCCGAAATGAGTAGGCTTTCATTCAGACCCCGCCCTCTTGATATTCACAAAAAGCTCCCCATTGTCAAGTCTGTTAAGGACTTCGAAGACGATGACACCCCAACTTCTACTCGCAATTCTCAGCTTCTGCGTCTCGCCGCCGATGCCGCCATTGAAACTGAGGTGCCCCAAACCCCCACCAACAAGAAACTCGCTCCTGAAATACCAACTCCTCAGTTTGTTGTTGTTGACACTTATGAACGCGACTATTCTCGCACTTTTGCCCAACCCAATTCGTACCTTCGCGCAAGAGGAGGTTTTTCTAACTTCAAACTCATTGCTTACCTTCATTTTCTTCTTCATATTCTGTTGCTGACACCTTGTTTCCATCATTTGCAGCTCGGGCCGAGCTCGGAGAGTTTGTGGAGTATGACCTAGACAATGAGGATGAGGACTGGCTCTACGAGTTCAACAAAGAAAAGAATATTCTTGCTCCTGACAAGTAATCATTTTACCCGTTGTTTTTAGCAAGCAATTAAGGACAGTAGAACTAGCCCCTTTAAGTCCTTCATTCTAATTCATTTGATGCATTTAGGCTGTAAGTTGATAAATCCAATTTCAAAAAATTGATGTTCTCGAATATGTAGACGACCAACCATTCACGCTTGAATTTTGCCGCGTACCCCTTTCCAAAAGAAACTGTCTTATGCTTTTAATCTGTTTTCTCCAACTTCTGTTGGTGATAAGCTGATCATCCAGGTGTGTGCTTATACATGCAGGCTTGAGAGTATTATTTTTAAGTTGGAGGTTTTGGATCATAAGGCGCGAGAAAGAGCAGGAGTTATAACTCCTACACTTGCTTCACCAATCCCTGTACTTCTACAACATGATGTTGCTAGTGAGGTGATGTGCGTTTTTTTTGCTTTTTCCAGATGAACTGACCAGTGCCAATGCTAGTTGTTAATAGTTCCTTTTTGCATTCATTAGCTGTATCGCAATGGTTGTGCTATTCATTTATTTGTGTCAATTTGGTTCTTGTTAGGTCTTACTATATGAGACTGAGGTACATACTTTCATGTTCCTAAACAGAAAAGGTTGCCATTCTCTCTGTTTATGAAGATCCTAAAAGATAATTTCTGGTCATCTTTTATTAAAGATAGAAGTTATATTTCTCTGTTCATAAGAGATCTATTATGTTTGCATTTTGATGCTTATTTTTCTAGTTTTTGGTCTTGTTGAATCCTTTTATGAAGTTACTAAATCGAAATTTTTTTTCCCTTTGGATGTAGGCTCTCCAACCTCAGTCCCTCAGATATGCTGTTATCCAATCTATTTATAATTATTGGAAAGAGAAGGTGCGTAATATATACAAGCTTGAGAGTTTTAGAACCTAATTTGATTACTCAATTTCAGGCAGCTAGACTACCCTGATTTGCATGATACTCAATTGAGTTTCAGGCTAATTGTTTTTCTTTAAAAATAATTTTTCATACTTGACCAAAAAAATATATATATATATTTTTTCATGAATATGTATTCTTTTCCCCTATTTTTGGCAGCGTGAACGATGGCAGAAGCCTATTTTGCGTCGTTTGCAGGTTAGTTTAATTACTTGATTATGTGCTTATATTGTCACTGCCTTTATGTGCTCGCAGATCATTTTATTCTTCATCATGATTTCTTGGTTCTCATCTACATTTTTTGTACAGCCTCCTCCACCGGTTAATGACACCAACCCATACAATGTCTTTAGGCCAAGGGAGAAAACCCACAGACTGCACACAAGAAGGGTAGGTGACAACCGTGTTTGTGTTTCCATTTTTCCTTGGGTGAAGCTTTTAGTTAATGGTTTTCTATAAACATATTTGTAAATTTGTTTTTATTGCTTGTCTTGCTTTTAGATGCAAAGAAGGGAAAACAATGTGCAGTCATTTGAAAAGCTTCGTCAGGTTTGTATTGCTTTCAAATTTTCTTTTTCTAGAAATGTTTTTATTTCACAATTTTATATTTGACCATCATAATCACAAGCTTTTCTTTTGGAATTGACTATTCTCAGGTCAGACGCAACCTGGACCAAGCCAAGACCATACTGGAGGCTTTAATCAAGGTGCTTCAATTGAAGTGTTTATAGTTTCCTTGGGTGGCATTATATTCATCTGGGGATGAAATTCTCCTCAATGCTACTGATTGCTTTTGTACAAATGTATGCAGAGAGAAGAGAAAAAGCGGGAAGTCATGGAGATTGAAGTTAGTCTTCAAATAATCCAAATGAAGTACAAGGTATGCATGGGGTATATTATTCTCTTTGGTTGCTTTAACTACAACAATGCTGCTGTAGCTTTCTGTTTAAGATTGACCTTGACAAACCCATTGTACCATTTGACTTTCATCTAAATCTACTTCCTGCATGAACTATATCACAAGGTTGTATGAACAAGTTTGTTATATTTATTATAAATGAATTAGATAAAACTGGCAGCTCAATTGTAAGTTTCTCTATTTTCTTTGTTGTCCTTTTACCTCCCCTATTTCAGGGAGGTTGCTACCAGCGTTTGGTATTGTGGGTATGTAGCATAGAGATTGTTATTCCTATTTGGAGCACCCTATGCTGCTGTGAAAGAAAAGTAAAAAGAAATTGTGAAGGAAAAGTAAAAAATTAATTTCATTTTACCTCTAAATATGATATGCCTTCCATGAGGTATATAATGCTGTCCACAGAATCATCTGTGTATGAAGCACTCTTAAGTTAAAATCACATGTATGGTACTTGTGTAAACTTTTTCATATACATATATATCATGAAGTTGATATTGGAAAGGTAATTTTCAGGTCAGTTGTAGGTAAATTTTCTGGGCCGTGTAATACATAATGGTTTAAAATCTGTTGCTGATTCATGTTGACCTTTTTGGTTCCTTTGGGTTTCAGCATGAAACTGAGCTCCTGGAAGATAGCTTGGCCCTTCCGGGATTTCCACCTGTATCTTGCAAATTTGGTTCAAGTGAGGATGAATTTGTTGATTCAGATGATGTTGCAAACAGTCGGCCCCGCACACGACCTTCTGCAGTACAGAATCCGCCTTTAACTGACTCCAATATGGTACAGAAGCAAGAGTTTAGGCGGCGGCATGCCCCACAAGGGTGGCTTCATAAAATGGTACTTCAATTGTCTTCTTGTGAATTGGACTACCTATCTGGATTTACCATTATTCCCCCTTCCTTTCTTATTTCTTCTGTCTTCTAGGGAGATATATCCATAAGTGATTTCTGAAGTTTGTCACTGTCATGAATTCAATATCTAGTAAGCTACCGTGTCAAATGTTAGGGAGTTCTAGCAAAATTAATTTAGAATGTAGGATCTTCTTTGTTTTTTTGTTATTATATATGAGTGAATCTGAACTCTTGGATGGGATTTATGCAGGATCCTCTTGAACCAGTTTTGTTATTTACAAGACCTCTAGTTCCAGAGAAGTTGGCAGCTGCAGGCATTGTTCCACCATCAGATTCTTCAACGAAAAATGGAGTACCGACACCACCTTATAAATTTCGAGGAAGAATTGGCAGAGGAGGCCGATTGGTATTTGATAGATGGAACCCCTTGATGCATACTCCAATGGACTGTGGGAATTCTTTTTATATACCACCTAAACCTCGACCTACAACATACAATTGATTTTATTGCCTCTCGTGTTTCGTCTTCCAGTTGTGGCAGACAACTCACTGGAAAGAGGTGCAATTAACTATTTGGAAGACATTGAGGGGGGTTCCTGGGGAAACTGTGTGGTTGTGTTAACCTTCTCTCACGCCAGGATATGGGTATCCATGGAAGCCTGCCATTCTTGTAATTTTGACTAGAGATCAAGGGTACTTATGGAAGGGAAGGAGGGTTGATGTATTGTATTTTCCTTCTGTTAATGCTTGTTAAAATTGTATTCATCTGCCCTGCTCTTCCCCATGTACAAAGCAACTCTAAAATTCTTGAGAGGCAGATCCAATGTCTCATTTCCCTTTACCAATCTTCTTCGGCAACAGAGTGATGAATGTTTGGCAAAACACCGCCATTAGCAATAGTAAGAGTCCCCAAAAGCGTGGGGACAGAGCTACAAAAACAGTCATTAATCAGTTCCAAGTCTTACTAACAGGGATTGTGTAGGAACAAAGTGGAAAATGCAAGACAAGGCTGGGTGGATGAATGCAAGCAAATATTGATGAACTTTAAATTTACATCAAGCATGCATTTGCATACACCCATTGTCAAATTCGTGTCAATCTGCAAATTTAGAGTAATGTGAAAGCAAAATCCCAAAGGTCAATGAATCTGATAAAGATCAATGCAATCTGTCTGCAATCGCCTTTAAGCTGCAGTTAAACATTCCATAACTCATCACTCAGCACAGCATAACACGAGGAACAAATTTTCACACATGAGAAGTGAAAACCAAGCTGGCACACCATTATTAGCATGATCTGATGCTCTCAGAGCTACTTTACAACCTTGGTGGCCAAAACGACGCTCCTTGCTTCTCCCCTGAGTCTGGGCTCGCTAAACCACTGGATACATTTCTGCAGAGTCGAAGAAATTGATGCCGGCCTAGAAAGCTTGGTCGAGGGCAGAAACGTGTTTTGCTCGCCAAAAGTCATCGTCCCTGCGAAGAACGAATTTATACTTGAGGATTAGAGGGAGAGGCACCGCTATTGCTTCGCCTGAACGAATTTTCTGGGATCAACAATAAAATCATATCCAAGCAACCATTTTCATTAATTAAATCTCGGAAAATACTTCCCTCCTCCCCTGTAAATAGGAATTCCTACATTCCTGTCAATGGCAATGTGCCATGCAGAAGTTTTACTTTTGGTGTTTTTGATGAATTATTTTTGCATATGTGCTAAACCGTGATTTACAGAAATGAGGCAAGCAGTATCCTTGAATCTCCATAAATCTCCAAGCTTATGGATGAGAATCAAGGTAATATGGTATTTGACATTTTATGCGGACTTAACAATTTTACAAATGTCAAAATGCTACATAGGTTGTCAAATTCAAATCAAACATTTTGTATTTAACCAAAAAAAACAAAAAAACAAAAAACAAAAAAAAAACCCTAGCCTCTAAGAGATAAAGAAAACGAGAGAGAAAGCTTCCCATCAAATCTTTAGTGTTCTTCCATTTTTGGTGGACCTATTTCGATGTACTCTTTTTTTGTCAGATCTAGATCTTGCGAGATTGCTCTTTGAGGTGTTACGGCTTGGTCATGATAGATCCACTATTCATTGATGTTTTGAGGCCCTGGAGTAACTAGGTGGTGCTCTCTATGTCATGCCCCGAAGGAAGATTATCGGCGATTTGTTTTCCTTTTGCTGATGTTGTTTTAGTTTTTTATTTTTATTTAGTTTGTTCAATAAAGTCTAAAAACTTTGAGTTTTCGGTGTTTTTTTCTCTCATGATTCCAGAAACTTAGTTGAGTTTGTTTGGTGTTCTTAGTCTCTTTAAGAGAGTCATGCCGGTTAGCGGCTAGTTTTTTACTTTGAAGTCATTGGACTCGATTTAAGGAAATTATGGCGGTTGAAAGGGGTTTTAGAAAAATTATTGTCAAGTGTGATTCTCTACAAATCGTTTCAGCTTTTCAACTGGGTCATGTCACTGGGGAAGTTTTACCCATGGTTGCCATATTGTAATTGGGATGGCTCCCTTTAGAGTATGTGTCCTTTGTACTCTTTATTCTTATTGATTTTATAAAATTCTATGGCATTTTTATCACAAAAAAAAAAATTTGTATTTAACATATCTCTTGAAGATGTTCTAAGAAGCATAATTCTATCAAATAGTTTATTACAAATGAGAAAATAATCCAAAGTTGCATTCATTGCTAGATTCTCATAGAGTTCCGACTAAAACTTAGATTAAAAGATATTTTATGATTGACAACTGTGACGAATAATTGTTTTGTCAGCTATTTATTTCATTTACAAGAATAAGGAGTGCAAGAGTTAAACAATTGTTGTTTATATTTTTGCTCACCACTTTGGCCCAATATGTATCATCATCACCCTTCTCAATACTTGACATGTATATATTAATATAACCATAGTTAATTCTTTGCTTTGTATTTGTGGAACTATGGTGATGACTATGAACACATGTCAAGTATTAAAAAGGTTAATGATGATACACATTGGATTAAAGTAATGAGCAAAATACGCTTGTGGATGAAAATAGACCATTCAAAGCATACAAACATTTTACAAGTTAGCTTGTTAAAGATTTCATGTATTATTACAAGACAAATAATATGTAATTTGCTTTTTGTTTTTACACAAAATTGAAGAAATGCGAGAATCAAAATATTGCTAAGAGTGAATGGTATACTACTTCCTATTTACCACTAGAGTTCTAACAAGAGTTCTAAAAACCCCAATTTGTGTTAAAGTGTTTTGGTCTTAAATAGTAACAATTTATTAGTAAATTGATGTATTTATATGGAGGAAGCCTTTTTCTATATGTACAATGGTTTTAAATATATTAGGGGTATTTAGGGATGGCAAAAATCTCCGTGGGGGTGGGTCCCCATCAAGTCCCCGACTCTAACAGGGGGAGATTTCGAGGCCAAACGGGTATTGGGTACGGGGATCCCTGAATTTGAAAAATCCCTGACGGGTATGGGGAGGGGATGGTATAGACGTCCCCATCCCCGAACCCAACCCGAAAATATATATGTTTATATTTAAATAAATATATATATAATTATAATATTTATGTTTAACCCTAAGTTAACCTCCCTCTCCTAATTTTTCCTAATCTTCTCTGGATTTTCATATTGATGTGATTTTGAATAGTTGAGTTGAACTTTATAGTTAATTTGAATGTGTTGAATGATAATTTAATATGAAACTGAATGTTAAAATATATGATAAATATTTTTTATGGAAAAAAAATAGGGGCTTCGGGGCAAGTATAAGGGATAGTCCCTCGACGGGGACGAGGACAAGGTTCCCCGAAATCTATTAAATGGAGATGGGTTCGGGTACGGGGGCAATAATAGAGAGTGGGGACGGGGATGTTATTGTCATACCCGACACTTACCCGACCCGTTGCCATCCCTAGGGGTATTCTTGGGATATTTAAGGGTGGGCATAGAGGATCATTATTTCTTAAATATGGACGTTGAGTGAAAATATAAAATGGATGTGTAAATATGACGTGTGGGTGGAATCAACATTCTATTTTTGTCACACCATACACATATATGATTATATACTTTCCTTTTCTAGAAACAAGTGGGAGATAGGGGAATTGAACACAAAATCCTGAGTGACATAATAAAAGGCGACATAATTAAACCAAGCTAAGAACCCTAGCTGCGTACGAGGAGGAGACCTCCTTCCATTTTCTTATCATTTTTTTCCTCAATTTTTCTTTTCCTGTTGAGTTGGTTTCTTGTAGTGATTTTCCTTGAGCCAAGCTCAAATTTGAGTACTTCATTACCATTTTTATGCTCTTTCTTATAATAAATCATTCTCTCAAAATGCCCCCACTAAGATTTTTCATTTGATCTAAATCTAGTGTTACCACGCTTTTAGAAGGTTTTACTGCTATCTACTTGAGTTTTTTTGGCCATCTTCGTCAGATAAAGATCTTTATTCGATGTTATGCAAAGTTGGATTGTTGGAGACCTTATTTTCTGCTAATCCAACCCATGTTCCACGTTAATTTATTGGTTAGATGCGGTGAGTTTAATGTTGGCATTACTTCATATGGTGCAATTAGTTCTCATGATTAGTAATTAGTATTATGAGTTGTTTTAGGATTTTGGTTGTTTTGGATTATGTGTGCGCGTTGCTTGAGATAAAGCTTAATTTTGCAGATATGGATGCTTTTAGTTATTTATGTGGATTTTGTTGTATTGTTGACAATTTTGATTTTCGATTATAAAAAACACACATGACCTTGTACATATGGATGAATACTATTAGCTACTTGAACTCCAAACTGCTAGTTTATAGTTTTCTAGTAGAGAAAAAAAAACCCAAACCCCTATGAAAAATTTGGTGATGGAGCAGAAAAAAGAAAAAGAAAGGATAATATATCATTTGTGAAAATGTGGATAAAATCAGGGGTATTTCTGTAAATTTGCGTGCTTGGTTTAATGGTGTGGAGGAGTGTGGACTTGGAAACTCCCATCTTCTCTCTCTTTATCTTTATCTATCTGCGGTCTCTTGTCGTCCCTGTTGGTTTCATTAATTTATTTTTTTTGGGTGCTTACTTCTCACTGCGCGTAGTAAATAAAATAACCACACAAAAAAAAAAAAAAAAAAAAACCATTTCGCAATTAAACTCATAAACAAATAAATAAATAAAAAATCAAATTTCAATTATAATTTGGCAGCAAATTAATCCCAAATTGAGCGATTGAGATTTGAGCCCCAAAACCCAAGCCCGAAAAAATTCGACTTCTCTCGCGGACCCTCGCTGTCTTCATCTTCTTCCTCTTTCTTCGTCTTCGATTTCGACCCCTTTTTGTGCTTCGTGTCAATTCGCACGTGTGTAGATAAATTTGGGGACGGTGAGAACCGACCTTCTCTCTCTACTACTCGCAATCGCCGATCGTCGTCGTCGCCGTCTCGCATACTGGTTGTGCTTTTTCAAAGCCCTCTAGCAATTCGGAGCTCCGATCGCTGCTGCTCTTCGTTGTACCTTCAGGTGGGTTGCTTTCATTTTCCGATTCGATTCGATTCGATTTAGTATCTTAGGGTTACTTACTGGATTGGGATTGTTGTGAAATTATAAATTCAGCTTGTTTTATTTATTATTGAATTACTTAATTACCCCTTACGACTGCATAGGTTTTGGTTACGATCTTCTTAGCCCCAATTTTTCCCCTTTGTTGATTGACCCCAATTTTCCCCTTTGCTGATTGATTGTTTTATCCATTTCTCACAAGCTCAATATTTCACTGCTTATCATATCCCATTGTAAATATGCAAAATTTGCAATGTTTACGTGAAAATGGCATTTGATTCTGCTTAGTTCAATATCAATATCAATTTCGAAGCTATTGTTATTGGTATAATTTTGCTTCACATTTTTCATGTATTGTTTTCCATTGCATTCGCACCTGCCCAATTCTACATTTTTACTTGGCTTTCCGCTACTAATTATCTTGCAATTTTGAATGGTTGTTTTTTTTTCGGAAGAGAAAATGGTTGTTTTTTTCATCATGTCGTGATAATTCTGTTTTTCTTCCCAAGTACTAGTTTTATTTGTTTGTGCTATTTCTCCTAGTAAATGAGACTCATGATTTATTTCTTTAGTTGACTGAATATATATGATTCCTTTGTTTTGTCACTGTATGTACAGTGTGGAGGGAGTTTATTATGGCTAAAGCATGAGTAGGCAGTGCAGTTCAAAAGTTTTGGTTTTTTAAGTTATGCGTTACTTGGTAGTTAGAGTCAGTGTGGTGAAGGATAAAGGAGATGAATGTGCAGACACACATGTCAGGACAGATATCTGGGCAGGTGCCCAATCAGGCAGGCACTCAGATGCCTGTGCTGTCCCAACATAATGGAAATTCCCTTCCTCCCCAAATGCAAAACTTAGGTGGGCATGCTCGTGCTATGTCTAACATGGATCCTGAGATTCCCACATTACGTTCAATTATGCAAGAAAAGATGTAAGATGCATTTCCTTTGTGTTATATCCTTATTTATAAGGATATTGAATTGCTTGTTATCATGTCGACTTCTTTATTCTTTGCTCATTTTCTTTGAAGTGTGCTATTCCTTATTAATTGTCACCATGCAAAGTTCGTATTATTTACTTTAGTTTGGAATTAAATATCATCTTTCCCCAGACCTTAGAAAATTTACATCAGTTGTGAGAATCTCTGAGTTGATATTTGCAACTTAAATTAACAATGAGATATACTTGACCATCTACATATATTATTTCTTCTCCCTACACTACATTACTCGTATTTTGTTCTTTCATGTGGATTGCCTTCTAACCATTCACAATTGCAAATATGACAAGTCCTTTTATTGTTTATTTTGTTGTTTATTTCCTTTTTCGGGTAGGAAACTACAACTTTATTGAAGAAAGAAGAATTTACAAAAACGAGATTTGGTCCATTAGGAACACAACGGTGGAATCCGAATCTCATTTTATTTTATTTTTAAATTTTTTTATCTTTATGATAAGAAACACAAATTTTATTACTCAAATGGAGATGTACAAGTAAAATGGACGAGAAGTTCGTTAGCTTTAGGATATATTAAAAACAAAACACAAACAACATTGAAGTTAATACACCAAGAAACAAAAGTTAATGTTCAAGTCAATACTCCCATCCATCCTGAAATCAAGATGGATTACACTAAAAAGAAAACCCACAGATAACATTCGTTGTTAATTTCTTTGAAAGCTATACAGCATAATACAACCTTATTTCATTTGAGTATAAACTACATAACTATATGGACATTGTATTATTAGTGCGTTCAAAGATATTTTGATATATGATTATTCTTGTTTGATTCATTTCTTTTAAAATAGTAGCTGATGTGCCTTTATCTTGAATATCAGATGCATTGACTTGTACATATGCTTTCAGATCCTTGGGGAAATATTTAGAAATGCTTGATTTATTTTTGGATGAATAACATACGCTTTATTCATTTGAAAAGAGTAAATACAAAGTGGACAAGATACCCACATGCTACAGACTAAAAAAATACAAACTATCAAAGTGTCCATATAATCTTAACCAATATGATTGACCAAATAATTCAAGAAACAGTTAATGCACATATAACGAAGGCTAAACTGTTTTTTCTGTGTCACACGGAAACCTTATTAAGCCTTCTATGGGGAGTCAATTTTGCATATCCTGATTGTTCTTGCATTTTGAAGTGGATTGCCATTTCATGACTATGTAGTATGCTTTATGTGAAACAAGATTTGGGTTCTGCAGACCACATATGAATTCTATGAGTGCAGCACAATATCTAGTATTTGAAGCCTTGTTCTCTCTCTCTCTCTCTTCTTCCATATTTATGAAAATATTCCTGATTTCTTAACAATGAACATTACATTTTTGTTTCTGTTGCTTCAGATCCAATAATGCATGATTAATCAGTTCTTTTATTTATTTGAAAGGGAAAACAAATTTTGGAGTTTTCTTTTGCTGTTTGTTTTTTAGTTCTCATAATTGTACTTTTGTTGATTGAAATGTAGTATTCCACGTTTTATGTTTGAGCATTGTTTACCTGAGTACTGATGTTACCATCTTGCTTTTCAGCTGTCAAATTATACAGCAGCGGCAACATCCCCAGCCAATGAGTGACACAAAGTTTAGGGAGATTGTTAAAAAATTGGATGAGGGTTTGTTGCGAAATGCTCACACAAAGGTTTCTCATTTTCTTTCTATCTGTTTTTCTATTCACATCTCTTTTAGCCTATTTAGGCAGATGGTGTTTCTCTCTTTTATCAGTCTTATTGCAAAAGGTTCTTACCTGGTATTATTCTTATTTTATCTGAAATAATTATCATTTTAGTAACCTATGGTTGTGTTGTTTGCAAATACTATTTTAGGACGACTATATGAACATGGAAACATTGGAGAGTCGTTTGCACAATTTGATTAAGAGACCCCAAAACCAGAGCCAACAGTATCAACAGCTTGTTAATTCTTCCTCTCCTATTGGTACAATGATACCGACCCCTGGTATGTCACACAATGGGAACTCAAATATGATGGTTACTTCTTCTGTGGATGCTTCTATGAACACTACAAGAGGAAGTACTAGCATTGCACCTACTACAGTCAACACAGGGAACCTGTTGCCTGCTGGCCCCTTACATGGTGGTTCATTCAATAGATCTGACGGTAAATTGTATTTTTTCATCATTTCTCTAAATTATTTATTCTGATTCTCCAAACAACTGTTACAAAATCTGCTTTTGTAGGTTCTATGTCTAATGGATATCAGCAATCTCCTGCCAGTTTCTCCATTGGTACTGGAGGAAACATGTCATCAATGGGTGTGCCAAGAATTACTAGCCAGATGATTCCTACTCCTGGGTTTAATAGCAGTAGTAATCAGTCTTACATGAATTTGGAATCTTCTAATAATGGGGGTGGGTTCTCTACTGTTGATTCTTCAATGGTAACACAGCCACAACAGCAAAAGCAGCATATTGGTGGTCAAAATAGCCGTATACTTCATAACGTTGGCAGCCAAATGGGCAGTGGAATAAGGTCTGGCATGCAGCAGAAACCTTATGGGTTGCCAAATGGGGCTCTAAATGGTGGGTTGGGATTGATTGGGAACAATTTACCACTGGTTAATGAATCTGGCACTTCTGAGGGCTATATGACATCAACACCTTATGCTAACTCTTCTAAACCATCACAACAACACTTTGATCAACATCAGCGGCCTATAATGCAGGGTATGCTTTCTCTCCCCCTGTTCCTCTTTGTGTGTGCATCACATACATATATGTATATCATAAATGTCCAGTTTATCTATAAAACTGCAGGTTATTCTGTGTTCCATTGAGCAGTTTATCATAACAGTAATAATTGTTTTACCAGGTGATAGCTATGGAATGAGTAATGCTGATTCGTTTGGGCCTGGAAACTACTATGGTGCTGCAACGCCTGTTGGGTCAATGTTGAATGCTCAGAATTTGAATTCAGTCAGCTCAACACCTATATCCAAGACCAGCTCTCCCCTTATAAGTAATCAGTCGAACATGCACGGTGCACAACAAAGTGTACATGTGAAGCCTCAACAACTTGATCAATTAGAAAAGATAAATTTCCAAACTCCTCTATCTTCAAGAGAGAATATCCTCCATTCTCATCAACAGCAACAATTTCAACATCAGTTTCAACAGCAGCAGCAATTAGTTCACCAGCAACGCCAACAGAAGCAGCAGAATCCGCAGCCCCAGCAGATGTTAAACAATGATGCTTTTGGTCAGTCTCAAATGACATCTGATCTCAGCAGTGCAAAGCGTGATATGGACCACCATAATGAAGCTATGCACCAACAAGCTACAGAACCGTTTCGATTATCGGAGATGCATAACCAATTCCATCAGCACTCTGTTGAAGATCGTTTGAGGAATGCTCAGCATATCCCATCCGGTCAACATGATATCTCCTCTTCATTGTCTCAAACTTCTCAGCAAATGCAACAAATATTGCAGCCTCACCAATTGGTTGCAGAGTCTCAAAATGATTTCAGATCTCTCTCTGTTGGAGCTCAATCAGAACCAGTACTGCAAGGTCAATGGCATCCTCAATCGCAAGATGGGAGTCACAGACAGGCCAACATGTCCCATGAGCAGCATGTCCATGAAGATTTCCGTCAGAGGATATCTGGGCAAGATGAAGCTCAGTGTAATAATTCATCTTCAGAAGGACCTAATGTTGTTCAAAATATGGGGTCTAGAAGCATATCTCGTCCCCTCAATTCATCGAGTGCTGCTTCTAGATCTGCTTATGTCAATCGAGATAAATGGTTTCTAAATCAACAGAGATGGCTTTTGTTAATGCTCCATGCTCGTTGTTGTACAGCCCCTGAAGGGAAATGTCGAGAAGCTCGTTGTGTAATTGTTCAGAAATTGGTGCAACACATGAAGTCCTGCGAATCTTCTCAATGCACATATAGTCGTTGTCGTATTTCAAAGTTATTGGTTCTACATAGCCAGACTTGCAAAAGCAAAAAAGCTTGCCCCGTTTGTGGCCCTGTCTTGAATTATCTGAATAAGGAAAAGAACCGTCGAGTTTCTGATTCCGGTTTGCAGAACTCAATAAATGGATCCAGTAAAATCTATGATAGTGGGGACACTTCTGCTAGATTGGTTTTAAAGACGGCTCCGGTTGTTGAAACTTCTGAGGATCGGCAACCTTCTATGAAACGCATGAAAGTAGAGCAGTCCTCTCAATCTGTTGTTCCTGATAGTGTTAATGTTAGTTCTGCAGTAAAAGTTTCTGCCATTAGCGAACCCCATGTATCTGAGGATATACAGATTCAGGATTACAAACATAGTGAGATTTCTATGCCAGTTAAGTCTGAGTTTGCAGAAGTGAAAATGGAAATTCCTGTAAGTTCTGGGCAAGGGAGTCTTGATGAGATGAAGGATAGTGTTGATGATAACTGCAATTCAAGGCATGATGGTGAACCTGTCTCATATAATGATCCTGCTGGTTTAGCGAGACAAGAGAACATCAAACTTGAGAAAGAAACTGATCCAGCTAAACAAGAAAATGCTGCTCAGCCTGTGGAAAATGCAGCTGCAACCAAGTCTGGGAAGCCTAAAATAAAGGGGGTGTCAATGACTGAACTTTTCACTCCAGAGCAAGTAAGGGCGCACATTACAGGTCTCAGGCAGTGGGTTGGCCAGGTTAGTTAATGGATGCTCACTCCTTCCCACCTTACCCCCTCTCTTCTATTATGCTCCGTTTGGATGGAGGTATTTGAAAGAAAGGATTTAGATTTAACAACAAAGCTAATTTGCTAAAGAAAACTAGAAATCATTAGATTGATGAATTTGAAATAACTAGATGTAGTACATTTAGAATGGATTTGAAATGACTACATGCAAGGAGTCATTTGAAATCAATTTGTTTTCTTCAGTCCCTTCTTATTCAAATCTTGGCATGCATAGATTGTAGTAGTCTAAACAAACAATTTAACCTTATAATATCATCTAAATCCCTAAGATTTGAAATCACTTTATCCAAATGGATCCTTAGTCTCACTTTTGTAGATAAATTAATACATGTAAGTTTATGATGCAATTCAAACATGTTAGGACATGTTTAGTTTGGTGGAGAATAATTATCATGTTTGATTTATAGAAAGAAAAAAGTCCTGTATAGAAGAGCCTGCAGGGGTTGTACAGGATTCTCTGTATATTGTAGTACTTACTTTGTCTTTCTGTCCTTCAACTTGGCAAGTTTTCATATGCAAGGTTTTCTACGTAGTACTTATTTTTTGTCAAAGATTATCCCTGTTCTTTCCACGCTGGCCTTCCTGTCTCTCTTCAAATATATGTTTAGGGAATCTCCTCATTGCATGGTCTGTTTGTCAGCTCTCTTGGTGTTGTGGCATTAGCATCATGGTTTTCACTTTTATTTTCGTAACCATGATACTACAAAGAGTTTTGATTACTTGCTGAGAAGTCATAATATATACTTCTAACAGTTGTCATTTTGTTGGCCTTTACCATTTTTTGCATGTACACTTCTTTAGGAAAACAGCTATTCTTTGTTTTGAATACTCCATCAGATGTTGATTTTAGAATATAATTAATTTCTTTTCTACTCACAGAGCAAAGCGAAGGCAGAGAAAAATCAAGCAATGGAGCATTCAATGAGTGAGAACTCCTGTCAGTTGTGTGCAGTTGAGAAGCTTACCTTTGAGCCACCACCGATATATTGCACACCTTGTGGTGCTCGTATCAAGCGCAACGCGATGTATTATACTATGGGGGCTGGTGACACAAGACATTATTTCTGTATTCCATGCCATAACGAGGCTCGTGGAGACACTATAGTCGTTGATGGGACTGCGATTCCAAAGGCAAGGCTGGAGAAGAAGAAAAATGATGAGGAGACTGAAGAATGGGTATGTCTATTGCTGGAACAATATTTTTTGGGTTCTGTAGTTAAAATGTTCTAGACAGTCAATGTTATGATTTTCACCTCCAATGCTTATATGCAGTGGGTCCAATGTGACAAATGCGAAGCTTGGCAACACCAGATTTGTGCTTTGTTTAATGGCCGAAGAAATGAGGGTGGGCAAGCTGAATACACTTGCCCTTATTGCTATATACAAGAGGTTGAGAGAGGAGAGCGTAAGCCTTTACCACAGAGTGCTGTTCTGGGGGCCAAAGATTTACCGAGGACAATACTGAGCGACCATATAGAGCAACGGTTATTTAAGAAACTGAAGGTGGAAAGACAAGAGAGGGCGAAGCAGCAAGGAAAAAGTTATGATGAGGTGATTTATGTAGTATTATGCTATGTGAACTGTTATGAGGGATCACACAACACACAATGCATTATTTATTATTAATACTTTGTTTTCTCCTTTGCTAATGGTATTCTGATGCAGGACAGGAACAAAGGAATTATACATAGAAAATTACGTGTTCGTTGAACTTGAGTCTCTTGATCGCTGTAACTTGTTGGTAGATAAGATCAAGGGAAATTCTAGGAAAGCATAGAAACTACTAGCATAATGCTGGTAGGATCCTAGGAATCACTCTTTGAGGCCTTTCGTATCACACCTTGGGTTAGGCTGCATCAGACATCCTAGCAAGAAACACATGCTTGCTGGAGAAACCAGTTACATGAACCAACATTAATTTTTCTAATAGGACCATGCATTTACTATCCCCAACAGGTTACTTTGGACAGACATTCTTTATTATAGGACTACGTATTTATCGAGCACATGAACCCTGACATTAAAATGTCTTGGTTGCTGCTGTAGACTGCCACCCAACATTATCCATATGCCAATTAGGGCTTTGGTTTTTGAGCCCTCCTTGCTAGGCCTTTGGCGAACTTTTGTCGGAAACTGCCACTTACGCCCTACATCATTTTTGCTGAAGTAGGTATACATTATTTATAGTGTCAGAATCAGCTAGACTGTTCCCTTTAAGACTTGGAGGCTGGACCAGTTAAGATGGCTGATAAAAGCATAAATTTGAAAGAAATACTTTTAGGATAAATTACCATAGAATTGAAAAAAAATTGATCCATGAATTAATCAAGTTTTTTATTATTGGCTAATTTTATCTTTTACTGTTGCTACTAGGTTCCTGGGGCAGAATCACTTGTAATTAGAGTTGTTTCATCAGTTGACAAAAAATTGGAAGTAAAGCAGCGGTTTCTTGAAATTTTTCAGGAAGAAAATTATCCAACAGAGTTCCCATATAAATCTAAGGTTGGGAAGATATTCAAGGCTTATCTGATAATAGAATGGGTTACAGGGAATGGTTTCAATATGCTAATTACATAATTTTTTGTCTAGGTTGTATTATTGTTTCAGAAAATTGAAGGTGTAGAAGTATGCCTATTCGGCATGTATGTTCAAGAATTTGGAGCTGAATGTCAATTTCCAAATCAGCGCCGTGTATATCTATCGTATTTGGATTCTGTTAAGTATTTCAGGCCCGAAGTTAAAGCGGTGACGGGAGAAGCTCTCCGCACATTTGTTTACCATGAAATTCTCGTGAGTCCTAGGCTTTCACTAGTGTTGTTATTCACGTTATCTGTGTTTTCTTTAGTTTGATATGTTATCTTGGAGCTTTGGCCTTAGTTTATGATTCCCTTTCCAGATTGGATATCTTGAATATTGCAAGAAACGAGGGTTTACAAGCTGCTACATATGGGCTTGTCCTCCTTTGAAGGGCGAAGATTATATTTTATATTGTCATCCGGAAATTCAGAAAACACCAAAATCAGATAAGCTTCGTGAATGGTGAGCTTATAGAACTTTGTGAATTGGCTTGCTGTTATTACTAGCATCAAGTATTCTGTTTCATACTTTTCGTTTTCTATCTCCCTGTTTCTTTCAGGTATTTGGCAATGCTCAGGAAAGCTGCCAAGGAAAGCATTGTTGTTGAACTCACTAATCTATATGATCATTTCTTTGTTACTACTGCTGAATGCAAGGCTAAAGTCACTGCAGCTAGGCTGCCTTATTTTGATGGTGACTACTGGCCTGGTGCAGCTGAGGATCTGATTTATCAGATGCGTCAAGAAGAGGATGGTAGAAAACAGAACAAGAAAGGAACAACCAAAAAGACTATAACAAAAAGGGCTTTAAAAGCATCTGGTCAGACTGATCTTTCTGGTAACGCGTCAAAGGATCTGCTACTAATGCACAAAGTAATTTTATAGTCTTGGTCTTTCAACTGAGTTATTATCTTCAGTCTTTATAGCTTTTGCTGTTAGATATTCAGAGTTCTAACATCTAATAAGCCCAGGTTTTTAATTGATTCTAGTAGCACGTTCACTTAGATTTATGAAATCTTATTATAAAAGAATCAGTCTATGAAATCATCTTTAAAAAGTTTAATATATGAAGGCTGTTCAATGTTATTAGATTTAATTGCACTTGGTGCTGACTTTTGTATTTATGTTTACCCAGCTTGGTGAAACCATTTGCCCGATGAAGGAAGATTTCATCATGGTTCATTTGCAGTACGCGTGCTCTCACTGTTGTATACTAATGGTATCAGGAAACCGTTGGTCCTGCACCCAATGCAAAAATTTTCAGCTTTGTGATAAGTAAGATTCAATCTTGCATTTTTCTGTTACCTCCTTCCCCTGTAATAGCTTCCTAATACTATATTAAAGTTTGTTTGTATTACCCCTTTTACCATATTATACATGCAATGCTTTCTTGCTCATTCATATACAACTGCATTGTGTTTATAGTTTGTTTATAGAAGAATGGGTTAAGGCCCCTTGTATAGTTGCTAATTGAGTTCAGGGTTTTGTTAGAATTCAGACAGTTTGAGCAGTACTCTCCTCGATTATGAAAAGTTCACTTTTTCCGTGCTGCTTCTATTCTTGAAGTTCCTCACTTAATATTTCATAATCCAATTTTATCTTTCTTTTCTGGAATTGCTGTTGGACTAACATTTACTAATTTCATTTATTCTGTTTACTTTACATGGGACCACAGGTGTTATGAAGCAGAGCAAAAGCGGGAAGAAAGAGACAGGCACCCTTCCAATCAGAGGGAAAAACATGAATTGCGTCCTGTATGTGAATTGTCCTTCCCTTCAGTTATCATGGCTCTGCGAGTTTCTTATTTTCTCTCTTTTGAACTTTTTTTTTCACTCAATGCTGACATCATCATATATTGCAGTTTGACATTACTGACGTACCTGCTGATACAAAGGACAAAGACGAGATTCTTGAGAGTGAATTCTTTGACACCAGACAGGCATTTCTCAGTCTTTGTCAAGGGAATCATTATCAGTATGATACTCTACGGCGGGCTAAACATTCCTCTATGATGGTCCTTTACCATCTTCATAACCCAACTGCTCCTGCATTTGTGACAACATGCAATATATGTCATCTCGACATTGAAACAGGTCAAGGTTGGCGTTGCGAAGTTTGCCCTGAATATGATGTATGCAACAATTGTTATCAGAAGGAAGGAGGTGTAGATCATCATCATAAATTGACAAATCATCCATCCATCGCTGATCGTGATGCACAAAACAAAGAAGCTAGGCAAATCCGAGTTTTACAGGTGCTTTATATATGTTTTTTCCTTATTGAAGACTTTTTTTTATCAAGTTTTTTCCTCATTAAAAATGGTCACAGATTTCAGTTACAACACTACCCAGTAAAAATTTCCCATTTATGTAACCAAGATGATGTGATTCCCTTCTTGAACATCTTTTCTACGTTTCTTTTCACTCCATTTTATGACTTAAAATCTTTCCAAAATGTATATGTATTTATAAGTTTTGTGTTCCAGAGGTTTCCTGCAACTTTCTCAGCCTTCATTCACATCTTTCAGAGTCTATTATTTATCTCTAGCTTCTCTAGAATGTTATTACAAAATGACCTAAGATGATCTTGGTATTGCTTTGTTTTAATAATAATTTTGCTGTTGTGTTTTCTTAATCATGCCGAATATGGGATTTAGTAGTGGAGGAAAGGCTTCGATGCCAATGTATCCTGAGTTCGAATTCTTATAATTAACACTTTTTTAATTTTGCAGCTTAGGAAAATGCTTGATCTTCTGGTGCACGCATCGCAATGTCGTTCAGCACAATGTCAGTACCCTAATTGTCGTAAGGTGAAGGGGCTTTTCCGCCATGGAATTCAATGCAAAGTCCGGGCATCTGGAGGATGTGTTCTCTGTAAGAAAATGTGGTATCTCCTTCAACTTCATGCTCGAGCTTGCAAAGAATCTGAGTGCCATGTGCCACGCTGCAGGTTTGTGGATTAGTTTTTTTGTATTAAGAGCTGTCAATTAATCTCCCCTAGTTCTCTCTCCTGATTCCCTTTTTTAAAGAAATATATTTAATACATGTGCATGCTTTCAGAGATTTAAAGGAACATTTGAGGAGGCTGCAGCAGCAGTCTGATTCACGAAGAAGAGCTGCTGTTATGGAGATGATGAGACAAAGAGCTGCCGAGCTACACAGCAATACTGGGTGACCAAATTGTAAATATAGAAATGGATGTTTTGGAGAAGGAGAACCTTCGGACAGGGCAATAGTTTGCTTGTGCTCCGCTAACACACTACCGGGAGCCAGGCGGTGGCAGAAAAAGTGGGGTGCTTAGACGGTTAGAAGGGGATAAGCATTACAGTACGGTATTGGTTTACATTCACTTTTTAGGGAACAATTTTTTTGTTTCTTTTCTCCATGACTGAACTCTCCCTAAGAGGAAGACAGGTGAAGTTCATCAACCAGAGCTTGCCCTCTTCAACAGCTGCTAACCATGCCTCCAGTGTGAGCGTGCAGATGTGTGGCCCGATTGGTGATTCTTTGATTTTATCCTCTTGTAATCTGTCAAATGCCATTTGTTAAGTGGCAAATGTACTATAATTGTTCTAATCTATCTTAAATGGTTTCTTACAAAGAAATGCGGGAGGGAAGTTAGTTTCAGATTCTTGTTTTTGTCCCTTCTCTCCCTTTTAGTATATTATTGACCCTTTTTGTAGATTGTGCTCTTGTTAATGGAAGGAATAAGTAGCTTCTTCAATACTGTTTCAGTTCATTCTCACCGACATTGGATTTCATGTTCATATATTGTTCCCAAAATTATTAAATTGATTGTTAATTGTTGGCTCTCTCTCTCTCTCTCTCTCTCTCTGATAGTGTTTAAACAAGTCACTGATGACAAAGCAAACGAAATTGCATTGGTATTTAAGGTTTGTTTCTCTCCACTTAACCCAAAGCCAAACCAAGTACACAACCCAACCGTTGGCTGGCTGCGTATGCCTGCCTGCCAACAAATGAAAGGAAAATTGGACCTCTACGTGTCCCTTTTTGTCTCATAACTTTCAAACCTCAAATTATGTCTTGTGGATGTGGTGTGTGCTGCAAATTCCATCCTTGTCTCTCAGATTTTGATATGTCATCAAACTCAAAACACCAACCATTCATTTTCCCTTTTTACAACTATTTATATGTTTTATTTTTATTTTTATACCAACTTAAAATACCCAATTATCCAATTCCAAAATAGAAAAAAAAACATTAAGAGCAAAAACCTTGTACTGAATATTCATAAACGGCTTGTTCCTTGTGCTTGCCTTGTTGGCGCTAAAACCATCATGACCGTCGCTAAAGCCGTTATTAGCTCGAGCTTGAGCAATAGCAGCAGCAGCAGTAGTAACACTAATATCACGTACCAATGGGGCGGCCAAAGATGTTGGAGACCCATTTCTCTCCCAATCCCAAAACCCAACTCCCAGAACCTGACAATCACCACCAGAAACCGCTCCTCACTAATTCCCAGGGCATCTGGAGCTCCCTCTGAAAGCAACAATGGCGGCAGTAGCAGCAATAAAACCAAAACCAAGAACAAAACCATTGATCCTCCTCCGTCTGCTTCTTCTTCTGGTAACGAGAAAATTGATACCAGTAATAAGATTCAAGAAGAGCAAGAGCAGAAGCAGAAGCAGCAGCGGAGATTGGACCTGGAAGATGTGAACCCAGTTGGGCTCGGTCGAAGATCGCGCCAACTGTTTGATGAAGTGTGGCGCAAGTTCTCTGGACTCGGGCAGATCTCGAGAACCAGTCGTGCCGATGAAAGAGACGCGCTTGACGCTCTTCTCATCAGGGAAGGACCCATGTGCGAGTTCGTCATTCCCGGCGCCCAAAACACCACCGTTTTGGTCGTCGGAGCCACTTCAAGCATTGGCCGCATAGTGGTCCGCAAGCTCATGCTCAGAGGCTACACTGTTAAGGTGTTCATTTCTATCGAAGTCTTGAGATTCTTGATGCTTTGGTTTTTTTGTTCATTTGGTTTTTGGGTTTGTGGGTTTGTGGGTTTTATTGTGTGTAATGGGGTGGGTTTTGTGATGGTGACTTAGGCTCTGGTGAGGAAGGCTGATCAGGAAGTGGTGGATATGTTGCCGAGATCGGTGGAGATTGTGACTGGGGATGTGGGTGATCCTGCTACGCTATACGACGCCGTACAAGGCTGTAACAAGATTATCTATTGTGCTACTGCACGCTCTACTATCAGCGGGGACCTCTACAGGGTTGATAACAGAGGGGTCTACAACCTCACCAAAGCATTTCAGGTAAGAACCATATCCTCCAATTGCTTTTTTTTTACCAAAATTAAGCCTTTTGTGTGATGGTTTGTCATCTGATTGGTTCTATGTTTGAGCTTATGGATTGGTTCATGGTGGATTTGAATTGGCACTCAGAGAGTTGCTTTGGGTGAAGCTGATGACTCTGTGCATTGCAGGACTACAACAACAAAATGGCGCAATTACGAGCAGGGAAAAGTAGTAAGAGCAAGCTTACAATTACAAAGTTCAAGTCTCCAGAGTCGGTTGATGGATGGGAAGTTCGTCAGGGGACTTACTTCCAGGATGTGGTTTCTTCCAAGTATGATGGAGGAATGGATGCTAAGTTTGAGTTCACTTTTACGGGAGATGCTGTTTTCTCAGGTAAAGAAGTCCTCTAATGGGCATTTGGATGCTAACTAACAACTGCGTAATAATTGTTTTGACTCTGTTCTTTGCTCCATTGTAGGATATGTTTTCACCAGGGGAGGGTATGTTGACCTGTCGAAGAAACTTTCACTTCCTTTGGGTCGTACTCTTGACAGGTATGCCATATTTGCATTCTCAAGCTTATTAGAAGCTGGTTATGGTAGATTCTGTATAGAAACATCCATTACCTAAACTGCTATGGCTTATCCACTTCCATTATCTATATTTCCAATATACAGGTATGAAGGTCTAGTTCTTTCTGTTGGTGGGAATGGAAGGTCTTATATATTAATTCTTGAAGCTGGTCCATTAGCGGATACATCTCAAAGTAAATTATACTTTTCTAGATTCAGCACAAAAGCAGGATTCTGTAGGGTAAGTATCTATTCACTGTGTTTCTTTTGGGTATAGTTGCAATGTATGCTGTCCCTAATTCTCGTAATCTGTCATTGGCAGGTCAGAGTACCATTTTCATCATTCCGCCCCGTGAAACCAGATGATCCACCATTAGACCCATTCCTAGTACATACATTAACCATACGTTTTGAGCCCAGAAGACAGGTTTGTTCATTTTCTGCTCGTAAGAGAAGTTGGTAAATTTGGTTCATATGTTTGCCCCTTGCTGCCTTGTTTCATAATTTAAATGGATAGGTGATTTTTACTTGCATTACTATTTCTTGTACAATGTTGGGGAGGATAATCTCCCATTTGTTATTCTAATCCAAATCACTTATTCTAAATCCGCAAACCCCAATGCAACTTAAAACTATTTTTTCCAACATTTGTTGAAATGCTTTTCTGCTCGTCTTTTCTGAATCTATTTATTTTTTGTGGCACAGAAAGCTGTTGAATCACGTACAGGAGTGAAGCAAGACCCAAGAAGCTTTAAGCTTATTCTGGAATACATAAAAGCTTTGCCAGTAAGTCTTTAAATTCGAGTTATGCTGATTGTGCTGTCAGTTTATGTTCTATAATTCTAGTTATGTTATGTTCTGCTGTGTTAGAACTCTCTCTCTCTCTCTCTCTCTCTCTCTCTCTCTCATAACCAAATAGATTCACATACATGTCTTTTGCAAAGGAAATTTCTACATGATGAAGTCACTTAAAAAGTTATGCATTATTCATTTGAAAATCTCAATGCCAAATAATTGTTTAACCCTTTCAGTCTTTCGCCATATCAAAGTGACAAGATAGGATGTACCAGAGAACTTATAGTCACTTGACTATCAATGAGATTCTTGCTAATGGTGCTAGGTTTTCACATTTACATCATAAGAGCCATTGTCTTGATCAATGTCGTAGTAAACCAAAGTCATACCCTTTCAAAACTGATTGTTCTTCCAAATGAACCCATTTCTGATAGTCCAAGTTTGAGGAAATTTTTTTCGTCATTTTATTAATGACTGGTGTGCTGACATTGGCATCCAATGACCATATATGTGGAGCCTCCTTCGTTATTGGCTTGCTTGAAAATTATATTTGCTGCGGTTTCCTGGAACTTTCCCATTTGAAGATTATGCAACTACATATTGAGTGTGGTTAATGAGATGGAACAAAAAGTTGAATTAGTGTTAAGATATGGATGGTACAGAACATGCATAATGATGTGTCGTGTATATAGGATTGCATAAATATATTCACGGCCTTAGATAAATTTGAATGGGATGTTTTGCAGACTGGACAAGAAACGGACTTCATTTTAGTTTCATGTACGGGATCAGGAATAGAACCAACTAGAAGGGAGCAGGTTCTTAAAGCCAAGAGGGTTAGCTCTTTTTTTTCCTATTTTTCATTTGATTAAGTGTGAAATTTTTATTATTATTATTTTTTCCAGATGTGTCGTCTTTTTTTAATTTTAGATCTTATAACATAGCTAATTCATTCAACGTTGAAATTTCTCCAGGCTGGAGAAGAGTCATTGCGAAAATCAGGGCTTGGATACACAATCATTCGTCCTGGTCCCCTAAAGGTGGAGTTCTTACTCTAAAATTCATGGCTTAGTAATCATTTGGTAATGCTAAATGACATTACGCATATATATAGGTTCTGTTTGTTGAAGTTTGTAGAATGGAGGCGTACTTGGAGAAGAAGAATATGGAAAAATGTTGCAGAGAAAAGAGAGAGACGTTGTGAGAGAGAGAGAGAGAGAGTTTGTTACTCAGCTCCAATCATAAGAATGCACACATCCTCACACTGATTTCATTCCAACAGAAACATTCCTTTTACAAGGCAGAGAATGTGATCTCAGCCATACAATTTGTGTCAGCAATATGAGCTGTACACTTGGCATAAGCTAGGACATATGAGACCTACACTCTAGGATTAAATCTAAGCCTTACACCTGTCTAGCTAAGAAATTAAACCAGGAAATAATTTACATTTCAACACTGTTAACAGCTGATTTATCATTTCTGCTGCAAAGCACGGGCAATGTACTTTCACTTTTTGTTCTCTTTCCATCTGATGGAAACCAGTTTGGTTTATACAGGAAGAACCAGGTGGACAACGTGCTCTCATATTTGATCAAGGAAACAGGATTTCTCAGGTTAGAATGATCGACTTTTAAAAAACCTTGCTACAGCTACTAATTGAAATCTTCTTGAATCCCTTTTCACCAGACGATAAAGAGATTTATCTTTTGACTTATATTAACGTCATTGAACATCTAACCTCAACTACCATTTCTAAATTAGGGGATCAGCTGTGCTGATGTAGCTGACATCTGTGTGAAGGCATTGCATGATTCAACTGCAAGGAACAAAAGTTTTGATGTGGGTGACAATCTATTTGCCTTTACTATATTACTTTCAACTGACATATACTAAACTGGTCTTCAAATTTTCTAGGTATGCTATGAATACGTTGCCGATCAAGGGAAGGAACTTTATGAGCTGGTAAGGACCATTAAAAATCAATCATCAGATTCTGTATATAAAAAAGAAATACATATCCCTTCTTTTGTATGTAAACTTGTAACCACTTGGATTCTCACATGCCTATTCCCTCTGCAGGTAGCACATTTGCCTGACAAAGCCAATAACTATCTGACACCGGCACTGTCGGTTCTAGAGAAGAATACCTGATCATGCTGAGCATGGATGATGTACGTTAGTAAGATAAGAGTACATTTGTAAAGCTGCATATAGAGCATATCTTTTTATCTTCGCAACCCAGACACAGGCAATTGTCTTTCTATAGCGCTCGTGAATTGCTGTAAAATTCATATGTCGATCCCCAGATGGGTATGAATTTTTCATTGTCATGAATCAAGTCAAAAGTGTAAATAACAAGCACTACAATTACATGCTTAGAAAGCTCAGGTTCTGATTAATGGTGACAAGACACGAAGATAGAAGTAAACAGTGAATGATTTGAGGTAAATGGAAGTTAAAACTTTATGTTATCTCATGCAGCCAGCAAGTAGTGGGTAGTGGGTCAACCACTTTCTCCACCTCAAAAAGAAAACACCAACGAAGATTAAGAAGAATATGTATCGATTTTAATTTGTTTTTTGATTTTTTGTTTTGTTTTTTGTTTTGAATCTGAACTATAAATGAATAATAAAATATATAGACAAGGACACTAATTTACAATCGAATAGAATATCAAATTGTCAAAAAAAAAAAAAAATAAAAACAAAGAGTTCTATATCCACATTTTTTTTGACAATTGGATATTCTATCACTTTTATATAAAAGGTGGTAAGAGTAGGATTATTGTTTTTTGAATGATATACCCACTCGGATTCCGAGCCTCCGCATTTAGCATCTACGCATAAATGCGGATCTAAGCATTTACACGTATTTAAAAAGATCTTAACCATTTAATTAATCTAATGAATTTGATCAATCCATGTCACAATAATTGTATTTGAAAAAACCCTCACCCCTTTGCACCGTATCCTTTTAGTCTAATACCAGATTAGTGTCTTTCCACACAAATTTGAGCACAAATCTAAAACTCAAATATGAATTGGCAGACCAAAAGGCATAACATACCAAATTTTCCTAAGAAAAAAAGAGAACAATTGAATTGGCTTAATGGGTAATTCCTTAATTCTTTCTTCACTGCCTACTTAAATTAGAAAATTTATTGAATTTTTGGGATAATTGAACAACTTGGGTTTCTGGGCTAACTCCTTAATTATTTCTTCAGTACCAATGAAATTTGAAAATGCGTGGAATTTTGTGGACAGTTTCTTCATCCATCGTGGTTTTGGGTTGATTCTTGGTCCTTCATGTTTATCATATTTCTTCTAAATCTTCTTTTTATATACAAAAATTCGATTTAATAAACATACTCCAGTTAACAATGGAGGGCCAACAGGCATGAGAGAAAGGAGGGGACACTTTGAATGGATAAGTGAAAACGATAAGGTGCAATGGGTGATTGTTTAGTCTAATACAATTATTATGACGTGGACAGATCAATTCCATTAGATTAATCAAAAGGTTAAAATAGTTTTAAATGCGTGTAAATGTGTGGATGCTAAATGCAAAGGCTCGGAATCCGTCTCGTCCTAATAAAATAACAAATTGTCAAAAAAATAAGACATCTATCCTTCCTCCAAAATCCTGCCATTATTTTTAGGGGACTTTACCATATAAAGACAAATAGGAGAGCATGAAGACAAAATGGTAAGTGCCTCCAAATAAGAACAAGCAAGTCCAGTTATTATGACCATGCCATTATCCAACAGTGACATTGACCATCTCATTCTTCGACATTGACATTGACCATGGTGCATTTTGTTTGTTAAAATGATTGGTCTCTAATGGAGTTTTTTATTCACTTTTGTACACTTGACATAAAAAGAAGAATTGCGAGGAAAAACATAAAATAAAATGAAGGAACAAAAAATAGATAGTCTGCCCAACAGTGGCATCCAATAGATTATTATTCAAGAGTGACATCCATGAATGTTACATTTGAAGTGGACCAACATATCAATTAGTTTCCTTCGCTCACACCAAAAAAGGATATTTTCAATTGCTTGTATTAATTTAACATTTCAAGGTCAGAAAGGGGCCATTTTTTATTATCTTTAACCGATTATGAGTTATGACCTATTTATTTTCGTAATTTTTATTTCTGCATATGTTTTGATAAAAGAAGGAATTATGGAGCCGCCTTTATATCAAGGTGGCTCCAATACTGCAAATATGTCGAACAATAGGATGTCGTGGGGATTCGAACTTGAGAACTATGGTCTGCAAGCCAAAGCCATTTTCACTAGACTAAACACCATTGACTATTTTATTTTTTTTGTTTTGTTCTTGGTTTGGAAATGATTTGGAATTGAATTGAAAGCCTTTTTTTTTTGGTCTTTTGTGCAAAGAACTGGAGAAAAAGAAAACAAAAAAAACCAATGTCACCTAGATGTTTGAAGAGGGCAATTTCATTTTGATTTTCCTTAAACTTTTCACATATTTCAAGTTAATATTACTCTGATTTTGCTTTAAAAAAATGTCCAATAGTTCTTCTTATTTGTGTTTAGATGTTTTTTGGTATACTGTTGAGGATCAATTTGACATTACAAATGTTTTTAAGTTGATATCAACGGGTTGAGTAATGTGAAAAGAAAAACAGAAAAACCAGGCTATTATTCATAGTAAACTTTTGGGTTATTCGCAACAATGGTCCCTTAACTATACTCCAAGTTACACTTTGGTCACTCAACTCAAATATTAATTGCAGAGGTCACTCAATTAGGTGTTTTGTTGCACCGTTAGTCCTACCGTCAAGTCTGTTACTTTTTCTGTTTAAAATGATGATGTGGCAAGCATCTCTTAGATTATTTATGGGCAAATGTGACTTTTCAGTTAAGATTATTTGTAGCAATGATCCCTCAACTATACTAGGAGTTGTATTTTGGTCACTCAATTAGGTGTTGTGTTGCACCATTAGTCCATACCGTTAGAGAGACTTGACGGTAGGACTAACGGTGCAACAAAACACCTAATTGAGTGACCTCTGCAACTAATAATTGAGTTCAGTGACCAAAGTGTAACTTGGGGTATAGTTGAGGGACCATTGCTGCGAATAATCCTAAACTTTTTAAAGTAAATTGTGAATATATGCAATCACCTGCAAACCATGCGTGTCAAAAATTACTATCATTCCTACAATCATATTGATCTTTTTTCTATATGATGTGAAAGTTTAAGTACTAATTAACAATGAGGGTTGAAATCCAAGATATGTTAAATTTCAATTCCAATGGTAATTAATCCCAAAATCAAAACGGTAAAAGCACCCTAATTCCAAGTACTAATAAACACTACTTGTTTGTCACATGAACACATATCATGATGAGGCCACAAGAGTTGACACGTAGCACAGAAATGAGAGTCTTGGCACAGCCCCATCTCACAGAGGCTGAAGGGATAAGGAAAATCTGAGAGAGTAGGCTCGCTCTCTCTCTCTCTCTCTCTCTCTTCCTCCCACCCCCACCCCACCCCCCCACACACACACACACACACACACACACACACACACACACACACACACACACACACACACACACACAGAGTCAGTTGCACTCTCTTCCTCTTAAATGAGCCTACCAGAAAAACAGGTTTCAGAATCATAGCACTTAAGATGCTAATTTATGGCCCAAAAACTCCAACCCTTGTCAATAAAATCCCACAGCCCTTTGGAGGACAAGTCAACATTAGCACCAACAAGATTAATATAGCAAATGACATCAACATCAGATTCAGAAGAAGCACTTGTCATCTCCCCAGAGCCACCACCAGCACCAACAGCAGCAGCAGCAGTAGAAGCAGAAGCATTCTCTTAGCAACTGCAGGCTTGCTTGCAGCTGCTGCAGTGATAGGTTCAGCTTCAGCAGCAATGGAGTCTCCTGAGAATTCTGAGACTCTCTCCAACATACCCCAGACTCTATCTGGTGAGTGTGCTTTGCCCACAGATTGCAAGAAGGCAAGAATTCAAAGACCAAAGTCAAGAAAGGCAGAGTCTTGCACTATCAAGTGTGTCACTACTTGCATCAGAGGAGGTGATGGCTCACCTGGTGAAGGCCCCTTCAATGTCAGAAGGTATATATATAAATATATTACAATCATTTTCCATTGCATTAGCATTATTTTGAGTTACCATTTTGTGTTTTGATGCTGCAGGCCTCTGGTTGTTTTCAAGCAAGGATTCAGAAGTCGTCAATATTGGTACTTGCTCCTCTCTTTTTTTTAGCTTACAAAACATGAGCAAGTTTTTATAGACTTATATGCCCTTCACTTCAGTTGCTTGCTGTCTTTAAATGCTTGGCACTCAACAATACTATTCTCATTAGCATCACTTCAATACATGTAGAGATATTTATTCAAAAACCCATTACAAGCCAAGTTGATGCACAACCATTGAATTTTTCCTTGTATATGCAACATGCTGCTTGATCATTCTTCTGAGATGCCACTGGCCACAGATATATAGTTTTGTTCTTACCCCTAAATGTCACTTTAGAAGCAGAGCTTCTCTTATTTCTGTTTTCTTTCCATTTTGGCATAATAGTTTCCTTGCATTGTTGACATAATATTTATATTTTACTTGAGTTGCAACTCTGAATTCTCAGTTCTGTTTTCTTCAGTCTGATTCTTTGAGAAATTGGATTTCTTGCAGTTTGGTGGAGTGCTCAGATATTTGCAATTTGATTAAGGATGGTGACGATGGGCCTTGATTGATTGAATATATATATATATATATATATATATATAAGATCTTTTTGTAACCAGAAATTGTATAGCCTTCAGTTTGATTTCTTGTAAAGGAAGCAAGAAATGTTCCTTTTATTTTTGGGTTAAGAGTTTAAGCGTTTTACTCAAATCAAATATTGTAAATTTAACCTTATCATGAAACTGCATGTGTAGGTAGTGGAAAGTGTACATTGCTATATATTTTGAGATGTTAAATGGAAATATAAATTAAAAAAAATTAGCATCAACAAAAAAAACAAAAAAACAAAAGGGTTTAGTTTATGTAGCACAGTGTCACGGGATGAGCGACCGGCGCAGCACGGTGGAAGCGAAATACACATTTCGCTCACTCCAAGCACGACCCGTGCGGCCCAGGATCCCTTCAAATCCTAGTCAACCTTATCCCATTTTCATGATATTCATGACTCTCACAACTCCGTGAGAGGTTCACCATCAAGTGTTGTCCCCATGGGCGTCATGCCTCATAGCTAAACAACGAGTCACACTACCTTGTGATAATACAATCACCCCACATCCGGCAATGAACTCTCGACGCCCATACATCAAGCTTTGCATAAGACACGTCAACTGCATTGACCAAGTTGCATGCCTAACTCGTGGCTCTCTCATGTCCAAGTTAAGACATAACGATCCAACACACTATCGGTTTACCCACACTTCTGTCGGTCATTTCGTTAGTAACCAGGATAGCCCACATCCTCAAGCTGTCATACTCGCATGTCGCCCAAGCCTTAGCGACATATGTATTCTGAATGTCCCACATAATCATTTATGCATTGCACGGGATCACAACTCATGTGTACCAGCATCCGAATATGTTCCCTCTGCATTGGACAAGGCCGAACCCAAGCCAAGTCCATTGAGTATTGTCAAATGCCTCGCTCGCCGAAGGCATAGCGAATGTCATACGTTGACCTCACTCTTCACAACGATCCGCAATATGAACTACCCCGCGTGTTCGTACTATCCTCGGGAGTCCTTTTCCTTGGAGATATAGATTGTCCTTCAACAATCGCATGCCCGCCCCTATGACTACTTCCAATGTCATAAGGATACTCCCTTAGTGCCACAAGGGTGTAAGCATCAGGGGTGGTGGAGAGCATGACACCATGTCACCCCTATATAGCATTTTATGCATTTAGCCTTCTGTCAGAAGGAAACAACACCTATGCACAATGAGTCATAATTGGGCATAACTAATTCATATGAACTCCGAATTGCGAACCGTCAGTTGCGTTGGATGCATCTCAACATCACGAACGTCACAATATTCTTAGCTTCCTCAGATTCCTCCTGTAACATTCGAAAATATCTAAAATACCCTTCACAAGTGCAACCCAGCCAACACAAACCATTTTAGCTCTTAAGCCCTTGCCCTTCCATACTTAGACTACCTCGTAAGCGCATAGCTGTCCCAATGGAGTCACGATAACACTCGCTTATGTGTGATCCGTGACAACAGGGAGACTTGAAATTTGTACCAAGAGAGGTGGAATTGAAATAATATAATTGAACATGGATTAAAGCCTTGATGTAGAACACAAGGATGAAGTGGGAGAGGCATAGGGGACCTTTCCAATTCCACTACTTTGATGCCCTTCTCCTTCATCTTTTTCGCCCTTCCTATCATCTTTTCCCCCTCCATTGTCATCAACTTCCTTTTCTGCCTCATCCACCATCTGTCATCATTTAAATGAAATTACTCTTTAAATATAGGGAGTTGATTTTCCCACTCCTATTTTATCCACTTACACTCCCTTTGTTGGAAATTATATGTTCCCACTTCACTTTTGTCCACTTACATTCCCTTATATGTTATAGTAAAAAATAATAAAAAAAAACAAAAGGGAGTGTAAGTGGACAAAAGGGGAGTGGAAAAATCAACACCCTATACATAGAAATGTACATAATAGTATAATTGAATTTTATTATGTATGAATGGTTTAAGTAGTCATATATTCAAATACTCCGCAACATCATGAGTTGATATAAAACTATTTGTACCATTTCAATTGACCGTCTTCTATACTTTTAACGGAGGCAACACTCAAAATCATCAACTAAGATGGTACAAATGCCAATGTATTCATCTAAATTTACTTGAGACTTTTTCTCTTTTTCTTTTTGCTTGTTCTTTTTCCTTTTTCTTGGATTTGTTGAGAGGTTAGGAGCTTTGATGGTGATTGTAATTAGAACAAAATGTCACTTAAAATAAATGAAGGGGTTGTGTTTTGAAATCAAGACAATAAATTATAATATACCCTTAGAACCCCTTCATTTTTTTTTTTATACCTATTTATTCTTTTAAAATGAAGGGGTTGTGTTTTGAATTATTATTATTATTGGGTGATGATTTTCCCACTCCCCTTTTGTCCACTTACAATCCCTTTTTTTATATTAATAGTTTTTACTATAACAAAAAAGGGAGTGTATGTGGACAAAAAAGGCATGGGAACACACAATTTTTAACAAAATAAGTGTAAGTGGACAAAAGAGGAGTGGGAAAATTAGCTCCCTTATTATTTTGATCAAGAGCCTAAAGAGTTTATTTGCATGAATTTATGCCCAGATAGGTTGGGCCAAATTTCTTGCCTTGGTTAGTCTGGGCTGAGCTACCCGCCCAATTAGCTTTTGTTGGCAGATCCAAATTGCCCATGCCTTGGTCTGTTCTTGGTTGATTCTCTCTCTTCTGACTTCGGAGTAGTATTTGCAGGTGGAAGAATGATAGGGTTAGTTGCAAGGCCTGATCTAGGAATTTTACTAGGGGTTGCTTTAAGAAAAAAATTTAGTCCACCCCTACTGCGAGTGCGGGAGACCTTTTTCCCATCACGCGTATAGCGTGACTTACAATTTTTGAAAAAACAATTTCCTAGCATGAGCGTAGCGTAACTCAAAATTTAACAAACAAATCCAAAAGCTTAAGAATAACAATTAAAATTGAAAATTAAATAAAAATAAAGAGACAAACTTACTAAGATTGAAGAACCCACTAAAAATATGTGGACACAATTTTACAGAGGAAGAGAGTCACTTCTTTTTTAATTCTCTCGTGCCCTTAGGCTTTTAGGCATTTCTTTTTTCGTTTGGCTTGGGTTGCTTCCTGGTTGGAGGGGTATTTTTTTTTGGGTCAGATGGTTGGAGGCTTTTGTTCTATTATTTTCGTTGGTGTTTTTGGGCTTAGTGGATTCCTTATTCACTCCTTGTGTGTAAAGATGGCTAAGTGGGTAGCCTTCTTTTTTTATAGAGTGATAGGCTGACTTATGTATAGAGGGGTATGATGGTTTCTAAAATTCCTAAGTTAGACTGCACCTTTAAGCCTATTTACTAAATCATGAATGGGCTGGAGCCCACTCCAGCCCAAGTGTAGATCCGTCCTTGGTTAGTTGTACCGGAATGGGTGAATTCTGACCTTCGATATATTGTGAGGGACTAATTTTAGCACCGCTCGTGTTAGGTACATGTATGCTATGTTGTTTGACCCGATTTTATTACTATAAACATATGATTAGTCTTGTGTTTGTTAAAGTTTTCTCGGTTGTAAAAACTAAGCAAAAATGAACACATTCTTGTTAATAAAAGCACACAATGCGGGAATGCCAAATATCGGCATTGATTATTACATAAAAACCAAATTATGCAACATTACCCTCTAATATAACTAATAATAATAATAATAATAATAATAATATCATCCCTTTACTATACTAAGTTACCTAATTTTATGCATTAATTTTCCTAGTATCACAAATTTAGCACCGCTTGTGTTAGGTACATGTCATACTATGTTGTTTGACCCTATTTGATCACTATAAACATATGATTAGTCTTGTGTTTGTTAGAGTTTTCTCGGTTGTAAAAACTATGCAAAAATGGACACATTCTTGTTGATAAAAGCACACAATGCGGGAATGCCAAATATCGGCATTGATTATTACATGAAAACCAAATTATGCGACATTACCCTCTAATATACCTAATAATAATAATAATAATAATATCATCCCTTTACTATACTAAGTTACCTAATTTTATGCATTAATTTTCCTAGTATCACAATTTTAGCAACGCTCGTGTTAGGTACATGTCATACTCTGTTGTTTGACCCTATTTGGTCAGTATAAGCATATGATTAGTCTTGTGTTTGTTAGAGTTTTCTTAGTTATAAAAATTTTGCAAAAATGGACACATTCTTGGTGATGAGCACACACAATGCGGGAACGCCAAATATCGGCATTGATTATTACCTAAAAACCAAATTATGCGACATTATCCTCTAATAATAATAATAATATCATCCCTTTAATATACTAAGTTACCCAAATTTATGCATTGATTTTCCTAGTATCACAAATTAGCATAACTAACATATGGTATAATGTTGGTTGTATCTCTAGTTAGTTAGGAGGTTTCTTTTTTTGAAGTACAAGCGATAATCTAAATTATTTTAAATTAATTTAATTTACACGGAAAGGGACTAGAACTTGGGTGCAAATGGATGAACTCACTACCCTGACCAATTGGCCTAAGCCATATTTTCTTGTTGAGGGGTTTAAATTGCTCACAATGTTAATTATCCCATTATGTGAACCAATTTGTTTCACAACTGTCCTTTTTTTTAGCAAAAATTAGTACCTATTTTATGGTTGGTTGTAGAACTGTGGAAAAATGGGCATTGCTTGTTGATGGACGCACCAAGGTTAACTAGTGGAGTGGAAATTCATGAAAGTGAAGTGACAACATCAATGGCTACTTTTTACCTTGACGCATGCATGTGCAGTGCTACCCCTTCTCCTTTCCGTACTGCTAAAAGCTTGATGTCAAATTATTTGGACTTATGCCAAATTTGCTATAGATGTTATTTCTATAAACGATCAACTACATCATTATAATACAGTGAATCTTTATAGAGTTCATCGTACATTATATTTTGATGATCCGAATTGTCTATTCATTAAGTATTTTCTCATATATTATTTATGCAAAAATTCACTTGAATTCAATTTAATCACTCAATTAAATGGTTATTATTTTAATATTTTCTTGAAACATTATTTTCGTCTATTTTGTTAATCATAATTAAATATCTTAATAATTTTCAATTTAACTAACTATATGAATGAACATTTAAAAACATATGATTCGGATTGTTGAAATAAAATCTGTAGTGTACTCCGCAACGTTGGTCACAAATAAGGTTATATCCTTATACATGCACACACGAGGCGCACATTTCAGTGGGACCGGAGCGGGATAAAATCCCCACGCCAGAGTCCTCGAGGACCAATTTGCTAAAGCAAGCATCGACAGCACATTGACTCAAGGTCCCATTACTCAAACACTTTGTCCTTGTTTCTGA
>NW_018921923.1:390766-457883 GCF_002207925.1 Prunus avium
CCATTCCATAACCAAGGTTGCCTCATTCCGTTAGTTTTCAGATAAAAATTGTTAAATCAGCTGACGTGGCATAGGTAGTTTTAAAATAAATATTTTTTCTTTGGAGAAATTATTTTAAATATTTTTTAAAAATTGACTTTTTAAAAAAATTTAAAAACCCAACAGTCCTTCCCAACCCCTTTTTCTTTCCGATCCCTGCTACTCACCACAACAGTCGACCTCGGCGTCAACGTTGACTGCCATCCTTTATCCTCCTCGTCACCTTCCCCTCCTCCATCGTCATCAGGATCGTCTCTCTCCTTTTCACCGGCTCTCTCTCCTTCATTCCCCGTTCTCTTTCCAATCACTCCTCCTCCATCATCATCACCCACACACCCCTTCCTCTTTTCCTCTTCAATCACCCATTATTCATCACCCACACAGTAGCTATTGATTTCTCTCCCTTTTTATTTTTAATTTTATTGAGTTATTTATTAGAGAGTTCTGTAAATTTTTTAAATGGGAACTTTGGGTTGGCTTCGGTTTTGTGGAAGAACATAGTACAATTTGGGGGAGATATTTCCCTGGCGTCACTCTATCCTCCAGCAAGAGCGAAACTAGAAATTTTTCAATGGGTGGACTAGCTAAAGTTAGTAGCTTAAAATATAATGATAATTTTTTTTTTTGTACTTACATTTTCTATAGTTTTTCTAGAAATAAAAGTATATATCAAAACATATAAATCATGCTAATTGTAAACACAAGAAAAAGAAAAAAAAGAAAAAGAAATTAGAGCCATATTATTCGCGAAAGGATGAATTTCATTTAGAAAAATGATTCTCTTTTGGAGATAAATTAATAGAAATTTTTTTAAATTGATGTTGGGACAAACTTCGACACCAAATACAAATGTGGAAGACCTAGACCTCTGACTATGCCTATTGGTGTTGAAATTGTATTTATTTTTAGTTAAAATGTTAGGCTATATGTATATTTAATTTGTTTTTTTCCCAAACCTTCCCTGGGTTACAGCCAAGGGCAGCCCTTGCCTTGGTTCCGCCCATCTGAGTTGCAAGGGAAGAGAGGAGGGAGAGAGAGAGAGAGAGAGAGAGAGAAGATGAGAGGTTTGACGTTACCGTCAAACTTGGGAGTTGGGAGGGGCTACTGGGTATTCTTAAAAAGTTATTCCTAATTTTTTATTATTTATATATATATATTTTTAAATTTTTTAATTTTTAATTTTTCATAGTTAAATTTACCAAAATATCCATGCCGGGTCAGCTGATTTAACGATTTATATGAAAACTAACGAAATGGGCAATCTTCGTCGCATAATGGAAGTTCAAGGGGGAGATTGAGTAATTTCATTCGTCATGGGGCAAACCGAGACTATTTGGAAACCACATGGGGCATTTCAACAAATAAGCCTTTTTTTTTTTTGGGTTATATTGGGAGGAAAGAAACCCCTTGGGGTTTCGAACCTAGGTTGTCAAGCAGGGGGAAGGGGGAGGCCACCTCTGTGGTACCTGCTCTCGACACAAATAAGCCTTTTTTAATTGGTTCTTAGAAAATTTTAACACACGAAGAACCAATTAAAAAAATGACAAGTGGCTAGTTTTGAGTTTTTCTCTCCAAATAGGCTTTATATGAGTTTTTCTATAATATGTCATCTTAAAATGGGCTTATTTATAAGAACCTACTTCAATCATGCTGATTGTAAATTCTTTTTTATTATTATTATTTTTTCTTACAAAATCTATGCCTGTCCTCAAATTGATAGCTCCCTTAGCAGAGTAAAAATTCCTAATACTTATAAATGAAAAGAACAAAAGAAAGAGTTTGATAATTCTTTTGTTGGTCGAAAAAAGTTTGATAATTGATAAAAACCAAATTAGCGAAAGGCAATCCTAAAAGCAAATTGGCCACCTTTGTTATTTCTACAAAGCAAAACCACACCCGTTTCTACTTTTTCTTTGGAGAATCTAACTCGAGAGGAAATGTAAAGATGCCTCATCATGCACCACCCTCACTAAGCTTGAAAAAAGGAGAGAACTACAAGCATGAATAAGAGCCTAGTCAATTGGTGGTCAAGTACCATGCACTTCCTTAAATCAAATCAGGTTAATTTGTAATAACGTTTTTAATACTAACATATGAAGCTAATTAAAGTGATTTTTTTTTAGTCAATGAGGGTTGGTTGAGTTGATGAGGATCGTTCTCTTCTTTATCAAGACTTAGGTTCGAGTCTCGTTGACAACAACAACCCCTCTTAATAGATAATTTGTAAAAACTAAAAAATATACTAAACTTAAGACCCCCTCAGTAAGTTCTCAAAGAGGCCCCTAAACTTTTTTTCACCAAAAAAACAAAAGTGATTTGAGCATAACTTTTCTGAATGCTAATCAAACTTTTTTTTTACCAGAAGCTCAAAGGGGTTGCTTTTTTTATTTTTTATTTTTTTAAAAAACAAGGGTAATTACGTCCAGTGACAAAATTTGAAAAGGATCGAAAGAGAATATGGAACAAAGTGGATTTTTTGTTATCATTTGGCCGTCACATCACAACCTATGGAAACATAGGAGACTTTGTGGTACTGAAGGTTAAACTAATAGCATCATATAGGTTTATTTTTCTATTTGGGTTTTTTTGGTCCAAATTAAAAATTCATCCAATAAACCATTTTAAGTATTAATAATTAATAGCCAATGAGGTCCAACCTAGTGAAAATTGGTCTTGATTTGCAAATTAGTGGTCTTATATTCGAACCGTGTGTGAGAAAACCTGATCCCCTTCTAATTTAGACTAACACTTATATTTAAAAAAAAATAGTAATAACCAATAAGATAAAATTAAAGGTACTTAGGAGGGGCCCAAGTAGTTTACCTATTATCAGCCAACCACTCTTATCACAGTTGGTATGACATTAGAAAGACCAAACCCATAAATTACATCACATAATCTCTTAATTAAATTCACCTAACCAACTCACATTTTACACTCTTAGTTGAGATACCTATGCCAGAGTGTGCACTATACCTATGCCAGAGTTTCTTCGATGCTGCGTGATCATTAGTGAAAGAGCCCCAAATTGTCTTAATTTTGATGTTAGATTGCTCCGTTATTATAATGTCCATTTGTGGTTAGTTTGTAGTAGTCCTTTTTGCATCTTATGGCTGAATTATGAATGCAATTCCATAATTTTTTCATTTAAAAAAGACAAAAAAAACCAACCCACATTTTACAATACATATCCCATTTTGTGTCATAGAAGAGTGAAGCAAGATTTCCATCAATAGAAAAAAAAAATCATATAATAAATAAATAAATAAAATATACAAAAAGAAAAAAAGAGGTCCCTAATAATGTTGGGTTGCTACTGTGGTTGTGGAAGGCCAACAAAAAGGATTAAATATATACATCAGCTTAACAACTCCAGACTTTTCACTACATAATATTTTGCGTCACTAGATTAGGTCAATGCTAACTCCATGAGGAGCAAAACCTACCTCTATGAAGATAAGAATTTTATATCTTGATTAGATTAATATAGAGATTAGTATAAGGAGAAGATGTTAATTAAGCAGCTTTCACTGGTAACTATTCTATGCTCATGATTGCTATGGCTTGTGGTCACTATCGTCAACCGCCAAATAGAAGAAACTTTCAGTTAATAATAATAATCATAATAATCATAAGTATATTCTATTGACTAAATATATAGTTTCAAGAAAATGCTTAGTATGAAATTACACTTTAGCCCCTGCATAACAGTAGTCGTTTTGCTTGGTACTTTATTATCAAAACCTTACTATGTAGACCTTACTGTTTGCACGGTGTTTCAATTCTGGTTTCGCTTATGAAGGGAATTAAGAAACTAATTGAATTTTTAGCAGACAAGTAAAGAGAGAGAGAGACAGAGAGAGTGCCATAGCCATAGCCATAGCCATAGCCAACCCTTAAACATATGCCCGTGGGGCCCACTTTTTTACGAGGTTCAAGTCAACACTTTGGTCACGCAATAGTGGTACCGTATAGCTTATCTACTTGTTATTCTTAATTAACTTAATCCAAATTAAACAAAGATTCCCAGGTTTTCCATTCATAGTTGTTATCGACGGCTTAAACAACTTCGGTTCAAGTTTGGTATGAAGTCGTCACTCTGGTTAGCTACTCCTAACATGATAGGTACAAGGACGGACTCAGAATTTTAAAATGGGGTGGACTAAATTTAGGTACTAAGTAGATAGAAAACTTAATAATACCATGTGATTTCATTGATAACAAAAAAAATAAAATAAAAATGACAGCAAGAACAATAAAATCAATTACAAATCCTATTTGATAATTCATAACTCATAAACTGAAACTAATGCCCCAATTGCAAATCCTAATTGATACTTCATAAACTCCAAAAAAAGATCCTCAAATTAAAGCATCAAGAAATTGAGAGAAGCTTACATGACGAATATAGAAACTTGGTTCACTTGAATTAAGTCTTGAAGGTGAGTGCAGCAGCAACAAGAGCGTTTTTTTTTTTTTTCTCTACATGCGAGGGTAGGGTGGTGCTTCTTCTTCTTCTACATGTTGTGTGTGAGTTATTTTATTCTCTTTTTTTTCTTTTGATGTGCTGTGTGTGAGTTCCCCCACACCCCAACTAGATTAGGTTAGGTTATTTAAATTGGGTGAGCTAGGATTATTATTTTTTGGCTGAAAAAAAGAAGTTGTGCCCCCCCCCCCCAAGATGAGGTTAGGTTATGAGTGAGCCTAGGAAATATTTTTTTTGGCTGGAAAAAAGAAGCCACTTGGGCTATAGCCCAGGTTTGCCAAACTATAGGTCCATCCCTAGATAGGGATTTGCTCATCAACTTGACGAGCTAAATTATATTCAATCCGAATTCGCAATCTGTCAACCGAACATGTTAGATATCATTTTGTCGTGTTTCTTACAATTCAGCACTCATATAAAACAATAGAACTTCATAACTCTTTAATTTGTTTTTTACTTTTTTTTTAATTCAGAAATTTGTGGTGCACCGGGGTGAGCTTCGCCTATCCGGTAATTACACCGTGGTGCAGAGACTTGGAATTAAACCTGAAAAATCTTCTGAAAATCCAGGCAGTTGTATGTTAATGTAGCACATTGTCAAATAAGAGTTTGATGTTACTGGATTGAAGAGCAAGACCAACTTTACAAGAACTTGAACAACCAAAATTCCTCAAAGGCTTATAATGCAATGAACACTTATTTCCAACTCTTATTATAGAAACACAATCAAAATACACATCAGTTACCTACAAGCACTCTATCTTCAACTCCTGTTATCCATGAACAAAATGTACAATACCCCCATTAGGGGTAGCGGTCTATGAGGTGAAAGACCCTAACTGCCACCGTCTGGTTTTTCTTCAAGGAGGCTTATACTCGCATCGAGGCTAAACTCATCCAATCTTTTTAACCGTCGCATCATTTAGGATCAAGATAACTTTAGCTCAATGTCACAGATTAATCTGAGGTATTTAGCAGTGCAGTATAACTAGGCCTCATCATAAAGGAATTTTGTCTGGCAGAAATAGGTACCGGAACCGTGAATCAAATGGCAGAATGCCACAGTTGCGCGAACCAAGCAGACTTTGTCGCCGCTGTGATATGCATTGTTCAACAAAGGCAGATTGGTGGGGTGGAAGGTAATGTGATATCCATACAGCCAAGTTTGAATCATCCACAATGCCCTTGGCAAAGCAGTGCAGCATTTTTGGCACCAACAACCTCCCCTTGCTGCTAACCCCAACTGAAGCTCTAACAAAATCACGCTGTGCTTCCTGAAGCTCATCCCTCACATTTTCAGCAGTGTAGATCCTTACCTGTGTTTATTTATTCCATGTCAAAACATGTAAAATACAGCTCAACTTCCAAATGGAAATAAAAATTAAACGATCCTTAAGGAGATAGCAGAAGTGTAGATATTACCGCTGGTGAAGAGTACATTCCACAGCTTAATGCAAAGGTTATGAGTGGTTCATACGCATCAATTGCAGATTTCCGTTGCTCATCTGATACCTTCAGCTTGTGAAGGGCAAGAAGCAAAGCCTGATAATTTATCACTAGAATTGTCAGTCAGGGAATGAAGTATATTAAGGTAATAAATTCAAAGTTAGTTGGATGAGATTGTTAGGCAAAGTTCTTACAATTTGTGGTCTATGGAGTGGTGGTTTCATCTTCAGAATTACATACTCAATGGCAGCTGCGCTGAAAGAATGACCGCCAACAGTGTAAGCTGCCTGTAAAAGTACAAACCAATTAACACACTCTAAGCATGAAAGCCAGTAATTCTTTGTTGAGTAGTAGATTTGAAATAACAAACTTTGACATAACAGTTTCATTGACATCCAGAACTTGAGAAATGCAAAACTATAGAAAGAATAATTTAAGAAATCAGACCTTTTGCATCAAAGAGAAAAGCTTCAAGTCACTTCTAGGAACTCCATAAGCTAAGTAAGCCTGTTTACAGGAAGACATATTCAACTCCACAATTTTGCATGCATGCTTTGCAAAGTTGACCAATGCGACATATACTACATGTGTGAGAAAATAAAGGAAACTTACATGCATAATTAGTGCATTGTATAAGTTAATCCAGAAAGCGAGCTTCTCATTGCAACTCAAATGGATAGGATTTACTTTCGCTAGTTGCTCGACAAGTACTCTGTTCGCACAATAATTATTTCGAACCGAAAAAACAAAGAAACAAAGAAATTATTTTCAGAACAGCTCTATATTCAAACAACAATTTAGCAATTCCCAGAAAAAGGTAAGCGTTAATGAAGTTCAAAAATTGTTTATACAGTTTTACTTGTCTGACCTATCTACAATCAGAAGCTTAGATGCCTACATCAAGTGAGTTACAATGGAACCTTAATTGACACTGAAATTGACAGAATATTAACTGAAGCAAATGCAAGTAAGCTATTTAGGAAAAATGAATTAAAATCTTTATGACTTCACATCTACATAATTTTTTTAATATATGAGCTAAAGGTAAAGCCTGCAAATTTCCTAGAACATTTTGATATAATGACCATTTGAAGTATATATATATATATATTTTTTTTTTCCAGAATAGCAGTTTCTTGATAATTTCATATAGTTTGCCAAAGAGAGACAACAAAAATTCAAAACAAGAGCTTAATAAAATTTTACCTGAACCTCCTCAGTGCTCCTGCAGCATATTCTAATTGCTTCTTCCCAACTGACATCCAAGAAACTTCACTTGCTAATCCATAGTTCCCAATGTCAGCCCAACTCAGTTTCCCTCGAACTCTGTAGGGATCACAGGCGTTCTCTGAGGCCAATACTTCAGAGTTACTCTGTATATCAACCTGTGGGCTCTGCACCCATGATGAAATCATTGACCGTTCAGATGATGACCACCATGAGGAATTGGAAAGATGCCCTCGTGGTGACAATGACGAGGAGTAGCTCTCTTGTGCCGAAGATTTTGATGGTATAGCTGAATCAGCCAAAGATATGAATATATTTTTCATGCATCTGACCATATCCTGTGACAGTTGATTTGGATGATCCCAGAGGCCCTTGAGGGGCATCCCTTTAGGAATCTTCCTGTACTCAGCAAGTTGAAAAGATTTGGGATCCATCTTCCTAGACATTTTCATATCATGGCAACTTGCAACCGAGTCCTCTGCATACTGATAATCACAATAAAATGTTATGCCATGGGTTTACCATTTAAGCTCTTCAAACATTAAATACTATCTGAACATTAAACACTAACAGATACCTCAGTTACTGACTGTCTAGAAGATGCTTGGCCACTAAGTTCTGATGGTTGATCATTTGTCTCCTGGCATGAGCCATCTTCAGAGGAATGATATATTTCAGGACTGGAATGATCTGAAGACCTCAAAGAAGATGAAATCTGGATAAAGTAAAAAGGAAGTTCATTACGCTGCAAGCCATTTCGCAAAGACAAGATGTTATGGCAACACTTTACTACTAAAAAAAAAAAAAAAAAGGAATTCAGTTAAAACCTGAAATAATTAGCTGCTAATGGATGTTCGATCATCCAGAAAAAAATCCTATAAGCTGCTCATGGGTATTTTTTTAATAAAACTCCCTGGTGCTCAAAAAGACTAGCTAGTGAATGAGTTCACCTTTTAAAGCATCATTTCGGGAGTTGGAATAATTCCACATTTTACTATTTGATATCATTTTATTATCTAAACTTGAATATAAAACTTTTGACTTGAGTAAAACACAAATGTTACTTTGAAACTTAAGCAGCTGGTTTCAACTTAGAACTTTATCTGAATTGAAGTATCTTACATGCAAACTTCACGACAGTAACTAAGGATATTTTCAATTCTAAGGAGGAAAAAGTAATAATAAATCTTGCAAATTAAACAACTTGATATCTGCAAAGCAAGTAGAAAGTATACGTTCATAAGCTCAAAGAATAATAGCAATGCCATCAACATCAGCAACATCCTTACTCTTTTTCTTTTCAGACATTGGACAATCTTGAAACAGTTTAAGAAGAAATCGAAAGGTGTCCAAAACAAGGAGGGAAAGAATAACAGCAGAAAATATACCGGTAGTTTCATAATGTCAGAGGAGTTAGGAGACGTTGACTGAGGAGATGGATGCCTCAGACGATATTCTGCAAGCCTTCGTTCATTTCTTTCTTGACTAAGTTGGAAATGCAAAGCAACCAAATCCTGTTCAAGTTTTGAAACTGTAACCTCAAGTGCAGAAATATTGCTTAGGAGCTCTTGGGCCTGTACAAGTGGGACAAAAGACTACATCACAATCTAAAATCCCAATTTGAAACCTGGCCAATGGTTAAAATGGGAATAGGGATGGGATATCGAAAGGAGTAGTTAAGGAAATCATTCAAGCTCAGAAGAAAACAAACACATAGGTTTCCCCATTTCATGTAACTCTAGCTCTAAGAAAAAGTTAACTATAAAAGTGACGGGTTATACTCTATCAAACAGTTGGTGTAGATCCCACATCATTCCCAAACCACGCCCTAGCATTGTATACGAGTTTGATGTTGCCTCTTCCCAATAGCCTATGCTTTCAGGACAGGCCTGGGAGCATTATAGTTGGTATCAAAGCCATTACTAGGCTGCATCAAATTGCACAGAGTGGAGCATTAACCAACCAACAAGGTTCTCTTTTTCTGTACAGATGGGCCCGACATAGTGTGGCAAACATAGAATCCAACCAAGTCCTGGTTTAGTACATGAGTTTGATGTTGCCTCTTCCCAATTATTTGGGCTTCTGCGAGAGGCTTGGATACGTTACATTTGGAAACATTTTAGATTCTTTCATGTAATCATTCCACAATTGATTTATTATAGTTAGCTTTCATTTACCTTCTATAGCAATGGAGTATAAAGCATGCCTCATAAAGCAATTAAATTTTCTGGGGGGATTCCTGGGCTAACTAATGATCAACCCAACCAATAAATAGTTTAGAATAAGCGATTACACAGAATTGCCCTTCCCACTCTGCCGAAATGCAACAACAAAGGGGAAAGACAAGAAATACTAGTGACAAGATCAAAGAGCTTGAACAATAGATATATCCTCTACAAAGAAATGTAGCATATAGAAGTAATGTAGTGTGCATTAAAGAAATGTAGAGCTTCAACAATATATCTTCAAAATTTCCCTCCACATGTCAATAGTATGTAGAAGAAATGTAGTTGGCATTGAATTACCCTGAACTCCATGATTGAAATGTTTCATAGAAGGTTAGTTTTAGGACTTTCACAGAATGTTTAGCTGATGATTTATGAAAAGGTGAAGTTAAATAAAGAAGATAAAAATAAACAAACAGGACAAAAAGGAAAACATACATAGTAAGGAAGGCCTGACCAACTGGAGCATTTAATAGCATTTTGCTCAATTGCATTTTCCAGAATAGCATGTAGCTCTAGTTCTTCTCGCAGCTGTTGTTGCAACCTTTGTACCTATAACAGAAGCAATTAAATTGGTGAATTGTAATTTGTGACTATGAAAAGGATGTCCTTCTAAAAGGTTAAATATTGGCTCTTTGACATTATGGAATATATTTAAACAATTAGATGTGCCCTAGCTGCGACATTCCTATCCAGAAATCATATTCATATTTTTTAATTCCTATCTGCAAAATTCTGTCATGATATCATCAGTGTAATACATCAATTCAACAATTAGATACACCGAATTCAAACTTTCAGGCATCTTCTAAGTCCAAATTTGGCACGACATTGCAGATCCCCACCTTCACAAGTTACCAACAACTCTCAGTGGCTTGACACTTGGGGAGATCCACTGGAAATTCCTTTAGCATGCCATTAGAACTATGACATGTTACCTATAGGTTAACCTAAACTAGGAATTTAGCAAGAGTTGAAGAAATGTTATCTACTGCAATAAAACAGAAATCCCTGGGGATGGAAATAGACATAGAGAACAAGCCTACTAAAATCCAGGTCCATATGGATAATTAAGCATCCAGGACACAATCGGAAATTTTATACACTCTCACTGGATCATAATGTTATACATCTATCCCCTAAGTCACAAGTCTTATTGAAAGTCAAAAGCAATCTTTCAATACCTACTCTGCTCCCAACACTTTGCACTGAACCCCATAGAAGATGCATAAAGAATAGTGGTACAGAGACACAATTGGTTGTTTTTTGCTTCTTGGTACGAAGAAAACTTACATCCTGTTCAAGCTGAAATCTGTAAGGGTAAGTATCAATGTCTTTAGTGCACGATCCAAATCTTCCAATACTTTCAACAGGATTGCTCACCTAAAGATAAAAACAAGCAGTGAATTTTGAAGCAATTGACTTCAATCATGGAGCCCAAAAGGAAAAGGGGGAGAAAGTGAAGACTAAAGGAAACTATCTAAATAGCATAAATTCAACTAAATATAATTTCCAAAGAGGCCTCAATTTGCTGAAACACAAATCAAGTTTACCCACATGGAAGATGAGTCCACCAGTTCTTACCTGTGAAATTGTTTTATCACTCTGAAGTTCTTTCACAGAATCTGACTGAATTTCTGAATTGCATGTGATGCTAGAATGCGAATATTTGCAAAGAGAAACACTTCTGCAAAATGCAACCAAAGAAAAAAGAACAAAGCATTATTAAGGAAATAGCTTAGAGATCCACTCCATGTATGAAAAAAAAGAAAAGGTAGAGTAACTACAAAGAACAAGAATGAAAACTTACTGGTTCAAGCCAGTTTGCACAAATGGTGAGTCACACATCCTGCGATCATAGACTTTGGCGTTTATCACATAAAGCTCCTCCTGCAATCACCCAAAACAGCTTGGCTTCTGGTACTAGAAGCTATATGCACGTACATTCAAACAAGCATCCCCAATCCTGCAAATCCACTTCAAATGTAAAACATCTGGCTCCTTTGCATTTTCAAAAATGCGGAATTTCAAGACTGTTTTCTGGTAGAGTATGTCAGTGTAGCTTGGAGGCATGCCTAATTGAGATGTAAATTTTTTTTTTAAAGCACTGTACACCTGTGAGCCATATAAAGACAAACAAACTCATGAATGCACAGCTACCAGTCATTTTCAACACAACCATACAAATATTATCTGGACAGATTTATTAGCCCAAATTTCGGTTTCGAATTAAGACAGAACCAACCAAAACCCTGAAAGATTATGAAAAATAGGGAAAAATTGGCAAACAACTCTTCTGCACTTCCATCATACAGCAATCAACTACAATTTACATTTCATGAAATTCAGAGCTGCTAAAAAAGCAGTCATTTACAAAGATCATGAGAATATGATATCTCCGACAAGAAAAAGGCAGAATGATTAGATTAGAGTAAAGGGGCAGTTGATAGGACACGAAATGCAAAATAATAAAAAATGCTAAAGAACAGAAGTGGGGCACTCCCTAACCCTTGTGCAAGTCAAAAGTCGCTTCCATTGTGAGTTAATAAGACGGCAATCTCAAACCTACCCTCTGAAAGTTTTCTAAAGTTCATTTGGAGAGAGGAAGTGGTTGCTTTTTGCCCCATTTCTTTCCTTTCTATGGAATTAAAGGAAAAAAATTCTTTTTGATTGATGCCCATGCCCATGCCCCATTTATTTCCTTAAAAAAATTCTTTTTCATTTCACACATATCATAAGCTGACTGAGAAGGGTACTGGCTGGTTGACCAAAAAAAAAAAAAGAGAAGGGTACTGGTTGTATCACTGTGTTTTCAAAAGTGCAAGTCAAAAAAGGCAAAGGGGTTTGCTTTGCAAAAGCTTCCAATCTATAGGATATGATGAACTAAATTACTCAAAACAAAGAAGCAGCAGAAGATACAATTCCAGAGGACGGATCTCAGTGGTCCCTGTTGCGTTCATTTTGACACTGATCACAATCTGACCCATGAAAAATTAAAAGATCCCTCTTTTTCTGAATGTTCAACAAGACAACAAGTAAAACAAAACAGGACCATGCAGGACCGTTTTTCAGCTGCTAACCTCTCTTTGATTCAATTGGGTTTTGAAGAAAGCTAGCTAGCTATATATTTTTTAGGGGAAAATGAAAAAAAAAAAGAAAAGAGAGAGAGTAAAAATTGACTCCAGAAATGAAAAGGGGGTGTTACTTGTTAGCTCAAAAATAAGTAGAAAAGCAGAAAAAAAGCATACATATAGCCTAGAGGAAGATTCACCAACTAGCAAAAGAACCTCTGCTTCTTGAGAGAAATGCACAAAGACCCTGAATCTGAAAAGACCCCAACTTCAACTCAAAAGCTTCTCTCGGGATCCCTCTCTAAAACGCCAACGAGGTAGAGTGCCACAGTGTTGCATCAACCATATTCTCCCTCCAGAAATTCAAATCTTGTACACCTCAAAAGTGACAAAGATGCGGCTAAGCGGCTAAGCGGCTAAGCAGCTAAGACTTTGATTATAAGAAGGATTTCGTGTAAACAAAGAAACAAAAAGTTTGGAGAATATGGAACTACCTCCAAACAGCTAAACACTAAAATAGTACCTGCCCTTTGACTAACAGTGACAACATATTTAATAAAATATATAGGATAATGAGCTTCTTGTTTCTTGTTTGCTCTTGTTTTTCTGTCTGTTTATGCTCAGAGCCTAGTGCAGCCAAAGAGAGATGCTTGGTTCAAATTTGGTCATGGAAAAAATGGTTTTGCATAGAGAGAGAAACACACACACACAAATAACTAGATATTTTCAGAAGAGTGTTTGAAATTTGAAATTAGGAGAAGAAAAAAAACCCATTTGCCAGAAAACCATGCTGATTATGTTACATGGGTATTTGAGCTCTTGAGTGAAATTGCACTCTCCATCTCCATCTGGTCTGGAGATGCGTGAAGTAGAGCATTTATTTGATACTTCATTACAGTAACAGACCTACAGTTAACACAGCACGAGGAATATAATATAAGGCTTGGGCATATTGGGTAATTTAAATGTTCCCGTTTTAATGCCTTTGTGTTTGACTTGGGGATATTCTGACTTAACTTATTTACCGAAATACGTAAATTGTCTTAAATAGTTTTTATTTTATTTTAATATAAGCGGCAATAAGAGAGGGGAAATTGAATTTAGGACGTTGGGTACAGGGATAAATGTTCTTAACTACTTAAATTACAAAACCTTTATTAGCTTCTTTTTGTTTAGTTTATATATATACAAATGATATTTTACTTTAATCTAATATAAATTATGGAAAGAGGGTTTCAACTCAGGTGTAGAGTGAGAAACACATTCACTCTAGGCAACTTGTCTAAGTCTATGTATGCTCTTTTTGTTTAGTTTTAATTTTGTGTGAGTTGAGTTTTTTTCAATGAATATTTTATATCAGTTTTAATTTCTCGAAAGAGGGAGTTGTTTAGTACTTCTTAGAAATAAAATTAAACACTTTAAAGTTTGGAAATTAGGGGTTCAAGGCAACAACGATAGTTTTGAGTGTCCATAAAATAACCCTTGGGCTATTTCTTCAAGGCAATGATTGGTCTGCAACAGAATGGCCCATTGACACTATTTAATTTTTATTTCCTGAAAATCACTGCATGAAGCCCAGAGAGAAGCACAAGACCAAACAACCTAGGCCCGTTGAGCCTTTAGTCACTGCTCCATTAAATTTCTGATTGCAAATTGAGGCTAATTAAAGCACATAATTATAAGTGATTGGCGATGCAGATGCTTGAGTGGTGGCGCGTGAAATGTTTTTGACAGATGCCTCTAATGCAATAAATCAAGGCAATGCCACCATTTCCTTGGCGAACTCCCAAGAAACTTTTGTTAGACCAGAACTTATTTAAGTTGGTAAGAACAATTTACAGATTGAGTTGCTGACATAAATCACATATATGTCCTACCAACATACACACTAAAGGAGAGAAAACATAAACATAAAAGATGTTCTTGCTTTTTCCACCCAAAGCAAAAGAAAACAAAAACAAAAACAAAAGATGTTCTGGTTTTGATCCTGTCCAAAATGTACTCATCTTTTTCGGAATCTTACATGGACTCTGTCTTTGCTCGAGTTCTGGGAAGTCCTTCCTCATTGATAGCCCCACGAGTATAGTCCAAGTTCATCCATGAAACTGAAGTTTGAGGCTCAATATCTGGTGCTTCATCAATGATCCAATCATCCATTGGATCAATTTCCTCGGCCATAATGCCAGTCTTCACGCCTGAGCAAAACTGCTGCAGGTGCAAATTATAGTGAACAAATGCGAGATCTTTCAGCCGTTGTTGCTCGATAGGATTCCTTCCATTTGTAACCAGCTTCTCAGCTAGAGTCCTTTTGAGCCCATATTTTGAAGCGCCATCACAGTTTTGGCTCAGAATTCGAATGGCAAACCGCTGCAGTTCAGGACATTGATGTCCATAACAAGACCACCATATAGCTGCAGTCAATTTAACATAAAAACTTAGTTTCAAATCTTGGTTTTTGACTGACCTCAAAACTACTGGCTTAATGCCTAATTGTAACAGAATAAGAAAACATACAACAGAACTTCCCTTAATCATTTGTTTATATTGATATCGTCTTTTACCTGGAGGAATGTTTCTTCCTCGATTTCTGTCTCTCCCCTCTTGAAAACTCCCTTTAGCAAGTCTATACTTACCGAATTGACGCGATATTAAGACTTGTGTTTGATAATGCTGCACCATTTGTACAAGAGAGTACAGAAGGGCAAATGCAACCTCAGGATCACCATTGAAATCCTTTGAATAGAAGAGACTTGGATTAAGATAATAAGCAGCCCCATGGAGAGGACTATGGAGATGATTGTCCCAAATCTCATCAATAACTATCCAGAAAGGCATGTACTTGGATTTTTCGTTTTTAAATTCTTCTTGAATGGTCTCCTTCACTTGATCCATGGTTTCATATATGTACCCCACAAGTGGCTTGTCAGCCTTAAAGATCAGATCAAGAATGCGGACGAGTGGCATAGCTGCTTTCAAGACCATCCAAGCTCCAGTCCAGAAAGAGTGATCCTCCACCAAATCTGCAACCTTCTTGCCCTCTGCTCTTGAGGCCCAGGGTGACATGTTCCACTCAGATGAGGAGAACATGTCTTTCAGATTCTGCTTTTCTGATAAAATATTCTTTAAAGTCATAACCGGCATTGCTGACCTTATCTTGGAGGGCTGAATTAGGTCCCTACCAAGGGTATGTTTCTTCAAAAGCTTCAAAACTGTTGCATGTCCATGAATGAACTTTGTAATAACCTTGGCCTTATCTAATATCCTTCTAACAGAGCCCATCATCCCAATCTTCTCGAATATCAGCTCAATGCAGTGAGATGCACTCACTCCCCAAAATACACCTTTGAACCTATTGTTGAAGTCCTCCTCCACAATACCAGCCCAGCCTGTTGTAGAATCTGCCACTACCTGGACCACATTTTCTACCCCCACATCCTTCATAATTTCCTCCAAAAGTGAATATATGGCATCAATATCGAAGGATGAAATATCATGGGTGCAAAGATAAATTGCGCCTTCAGGGCAATTCACCAAAAAGTTAACAAGCTTTCGTCCCCTTTCATCGATCCAACTGTCCAACAAGATGCTGCACCCAGTGGTGGCCCATGATTTTCTAATCTTTGTCACATATTCTGTAACCTCCCTTACTTCATCCTCAAGTATCCAACCTCTGAGCTCATCATAGCTGGGGATCTTGAACTCCCCCAGACCCGGACCGAAGGTAGAATGTATCATGTTTTTGAAGCTAGGTGAATTTGCAGCAGCAAATTCTAATCCTGTTTCATATAAGAATCTCCCGATGCACTTCCCGGCTTTCCTTGATGCTGTATCATCTATTGTTTCCTCATTGCCACCTCTTTTTGAGCCTCTACTTCCATTGGAAACAAAGACATTTCCTGTTTCACCATCTTCCAACGAAAATTCCATCTCTTCTTGTTCTTGGCTTCCTTTCTGAGAGCCAGAAGTCTGAGAAGTTTGAGGCTTATTATGCTTAATGCCATTCGAGCTAGGACTGCAATTCGTCCTCCGGGGAAGATCAGGGAAATGCAGCTCCATATGTTCCATGCCAAATGTTTCTCTTTTTCTCTCCATCAACCGGTTTCTCATCAGCTCCCTCACATCAGCAGGAGCACTTGGACATGGCACTACATCCCCCCGGATTCCTCCTACATGGCACTTCAAACGGAATGAACCACTCACCACCTTACCGCAGTAGTTGCACGCCACTCTACCCTTTTTTCCATCAACAACTGTACAATGCTCATAAACGTTGATGGCTTCACTACCGCTACCATCCATTTTTCTTTTCAAATAAAACGCCCCAATTTCACCAAAAGATCTTTATGTCCAATGTGTACATCTAGTGTTTCAGCAAGCTAGGACTGCAAATTCACCTCGAACACTACTAAATCATACAATCAGTAAGTATACATCATAAACACAATGCATGTAACTGATATGAGTTTGTGATCACAAAGCAAATAATTAGACTGACAAAAAAAAAGGGATTCAAACAGAAAAATTATTCCTTTTGCCCACCACTTAGCCACCACAAGAAGAGGAAAGAAAAAAAAAACCCCATCTTTTTCTGGCTCATAAGGAAAAAAAGAACCATCTTTTGGGCCTCATCTGTTATTTATTTTCTCATTCTCTCACAGAGAAGAGAACCAAAACACTAAGAACTGGAACCAAAAATAATTTTGTTATGTAGAATGCCAGTACATGGTATCATGGTAAGCAAAAAGCATCAACAAAAATGGCACTCAACAGTCACACATACATGCGCACACAAACAAATAAATTTTGAAAAAAAAAATAACAAAAACAAAAAGAAGAACAGAGGAAGAGAGCCAAGAGACATTGGTATACATACCTTGACAAAGTGAAGAGTGAAGATGGAGCTACCATGGCTGTGATCAGGAAGAGAGATTAGATTAGAGAGCAAAAGGGTAGAAGAAAGCCAGAGTCTTGATCAGGTGTGGCTTAGTTTGCAGGGGGCAGTTATGAAGAAGAGTCAAGAAGATTAAAAGGTCACTTGGCTGGTGCACAGTCTATGACACGCGCTCTCTGTATCAGTCGCCTCGTCGTCTCTCCTCTCTCTAATGCATTTTTTTGCCCAGTAGTGTTTGTGGTTTCTCAGCTCCACGCGCAGATGTAATGTGCCTGTGACACAACGCTCCACCCAAAATTGAATTGGTTCTTTTTTCGGTCTCAAGAAATTTGAATTGGTTTGAGAGCATTGCTTTGTACAATTTTTTCTTGTGCTTTGAATTTGTAATTAGCAATATGGATTTTTTTTTTCTTCTCAATTAGGAGTTTATCAAGCAAACCAAATTGTAGCCTATTTAGTTTGTCCTCTTCATTAGAGAAAATGAGAAGGATGATAGTCGAATTCTTATCGTAAGTGGTGTGGAGTTAGTGTTTATATTAATTGAACTCTAGAATTTTTCTTACTTCTCTTTTGATTAGTTTTTCCTTCTTTCATTACAATGCATAAAATTTCCATGTATTCTACATTATTTAATTAGATTTTCATTGTTTGATTGATGTTAAGTATCTCAAAGTTAGTGTGCACATTAGATGCATATAATACACGTGAAATTTGGTGTCAGATGATGAAACTCACATATTAGTGTCAAATATACCATTATTATTATGGAAGTTAGACGCATGTAAGACACGTAAATCCAATATATGTTTACTAGTCAGTTAAACACATATATTGTATGCGTTAGGCGCATGTAATACACGCGGAATCTAATGTCAGATAATGAATCTGATGATACTAGATGTGTTATGTTAGTGTGCGATATACCATTGTTAGTGTGTACATTAAGTGCATGCAATACGTGTGGAATGTATCCAGCCAAACAACAATAAATTATGACTTTAGACTTCAGATTTTGATGCTGAGCTCTAACTCTTTTTAATATGATTTTCTTTTTATTAATGTGCACCCTAAATCTTTATTTAACAAAAAGGGAATTGAATTCAGTTTTGGAAACCCTCCTAAATACAAGAAGTGTATTGCCACCAACGTGCCGTCTCCTCAATTTGTTTTTCCAATTCTTCCATCGATTGCACCATGTTGTAAGCTTTCTGCCCAAGCAAATAAAGGGTTACGTGAGCTAGAATGCCCAAAACCCTAGCCGCCACTTAGAAAACCCCTTCACTCCTTGGGAGAGACGTGTTCTTACTTTCATTATAATGTTTAAAATTTCATTGCAATGTACAAAATTTCCATGTATTATACGTTATTTAATTAGATTTTCATTGTTTGATGTTAAGAGCATCCACAATAGGCTCCCTAAACCACCTCCTTAGACAAATTTTAGGAATGAATTGGAAAAATACAACTCCAACCATGCTCCCGATCCACCTCTTAAAATAAGAAAACCTCTAGGAGCTCCTACATCTGTGGAGAGACAAAGAACTCCTAGTGGCTCCCTATAATTTAATTCTACTTTGTTTTATGCATAGTTTAAACTTTTAATTAATGCTAACTATTTTTTATAGGTTTTTTTTTATATATAGAGATGGACCAATCATATTGAATTAAAAAAATATTATAGTATTTATGACTCCCTAAACTAAGGAGTATGATTGTAGTTCAAATTTTATAGATAGTTCCTAAAATAACTTTTGTGTGTTTTTAGTTAAATTTTAACTACAAAATAGGGAGTATGATTGTAGATACTCTAAGTATACCAAAGTTAGTGTGCACATTAAATGCATGTAATACGCGTGAAATTCGATATAAAATGATGAATCTCACATATTAGTGTCAAGTATACCACAATTAATTATTATGTAAGGTAGACGCATGTAAGACACGTAAGTCCAATATGTGTTTTGTGTTTAGTAGTCAGTTAAACACATATATTGTATACGTTAGGCGAATGTAATACGCGTGGAATATAATATCAGATAATGAATCCGATGATACTATATATGTTATATTAACATGTGATATCATTGTTACTGTGTACGTTAAATGCATGTAATATGCGTGGAATGTATCAAGCCAAACAACAATAAATTATGACTTTCAACTTCGGATTTGATGCTGAGCTCTAACTCTTTTTCACTTATGTGCATCCTAAATCTGCAGTTAACAAAAAGGAACGGGTTAATTGTTTTATTAGTCCCTGAACTTAGACCTGATTTGCATTTGAGTACCTCAATTTCCAAAATGGTACCCGTGGTGCTTTAACTTTAGTTTCATTTGGACAACTAGTCTCACCGTTACTTCTGTCAATTTTTCTGTTAAATGCAGTGGCAAAATGGTATTTGTGTATCAAAATTGATTAAAATTAAACTCTCTCTCTCCCCTTCTATCCCGATTTCTACTCCCCCTAATTTTTTTTTTTGTTGGTTTTTTATTTGATTTGATTTTATTGTTATTTTAAAGATATGATTTTTTATTCATTTTTTTGGTTTTAATATAAAAATACCATTTAGCCCCTGCATTTAACAGAAAAAGTTAACAAAATTGACGGCATGACCATTTGTCTTAACAAAAGTGAAGTTAAAGGACCACGGGTACCATTTTGGAAATTGAGGTACTCAAATGCAAATCGAGTCTAAATTTATGGACTAATTAAACATCTAACCCAAAAGGACAGTCCCGATCTCTTGGACCACAGGAGTCCAAGAGATTGTGGTCACCCACCGTTGGATATTAATGCAATGGTTTTAAAAAGTTTCTTAAAAGGAGTAGATATCCAACGGTTTAAAAAAGTTTCTTAAAAGGAGTGTAAGAGTGAGTGAACCGTTGAATTTACATCCAACGGTGAGTGACCACAAATCTCTTGGACCCTTGTAGTCCAAGAGATAGGGATTGCCCAAAAGGAATTGAATTTTCAATTAAATCAGTTTTGGAAACCCTCCTCAATACAAGCCCGCATTTTTAGAAACCCTCAGTTTTTTATGTCAATTTTTGCTATCATAGTGAGGTGAAGAGTCAAATATTCAATAATCAATACCAAGGCTTCGTGGATTGGGAATTTGGGACCCTATTTTTTTTTGGTCAATGGGCTTTCCGATTTGGTTTCAGGTTTCAAACCATTTGGATTCTGCATCGGGTTTTTGTCCTAACGCAACTCTGGTGTGACATTTTAAGAAAGAATTTTAGCTTTAAGATTAAATAATAAAAGAAAAAAAAAATTGTGTTGTATTTTTGTTAGGTGTAATGTAATTGGCTCATAGAAAAAAAAAATTATAATATATAAAGCAAACAAAGAATTTCAACTTCAAATTTAGATGTTTAATAACGACATTTAGTCTTCACTTTGTTCGAGTCAATAGAGTTTTAAGAAGTGTGAAGGCCGCATCTAACACAAATCCGTGACAATTGACAACCCTTCGGTTTCAATACTTAATTTATTTGCTCTGATGTCAATTTTTGCCATCACTTTGGATTAGAGTGAAGAGTCAAATTATTGAAAACCAAGGCTTCATTGATGTATGTTGATGATTAAAACAGTTTCTTCTAGTTTTCAGACCCTGCTAGCTTCATCTCCAAATCACATTGATAAGCATGGTTTCAAATAAATAATTACCCCATGTTAACATATGGATTCATAAACAAAAAGATGAAGGGCAATTCAGACAAAAGTTCGTGGAAATTTGAACTAGAATTGCTGATTTCCTCTTTAATTAAACTACTATTAGCTGTCAAGAGAGAGATACAAATCAAGCAATCTCAATTCAATTTCTAGTTTTACCTACAAAACCTTGGAAGTTCTATACAAGATACAAACAATGGACTTTGGAGTAGTGCTGGAAAGGTAGAAGTTATTGCTGAGGATTTTCAACTACACCCTCATCTGGTTTCTCTTCAAGACGTTGCTTTTTGGTGCATGCTGGTGGCTCAGAGTCACTGCTATCAGTAGCTTTATGCTTCAATGATAGAGGTGATGATGAGTCAGACTCAGCAGGTTGCGTCGGAGATACACCAGCTGATGATGAAGGTTGTTGTTCAGGCTCTTGGATGGAATTAGTCGTCAGCGATGACAAGGCTTGTGGAGAAAGTAAGGCGCTGCCAGCTTTCTGTTGCTCCTCCAAGATCTTCTGCAAGTACTTTGCATGATCTTCTATGCGTAGCTGAAGGGCCCTTTGAACCTATGTATGGATATAGAATAGAACCATAAAAGATTGAAACCAAAAGTTGTTTATGGGCTCAAAATCTGAATTACCATGAAACAGAAAATGCAGCCAAAAGTGAAAAAAAAAGGAAGATACAAAAGCAAACAATCTCACCTCAAGCTGCTCATGCAGTTGCTTCTGAACTTCCATTTGCATGCGCAGAGCCTCGGTGATTTGAATGCTCCTAAGACAAGAAAGATAACAGTTCACAAAACAAAACAATAGCAAACAACATTTATTGAGAAAGATGAAATATATCAAAATAAATATTCACCCTTTTCTTTGTCCGTCACTTTCGCCGCTGCTTGAAGCTGCTTTCTTTTCTTCAGAACTAGAGGCCTTTTTATCTAAAGAGAGAACGGGATAAGTGCAAGTCAACAATTTGTCAGACCATTCAACTACCATAATACTAAAGCACATCTAATCTTCTATCCATCATCTCAAACACGTTGCAAAAAGATGATGGTAAGGATGTTTCTACTTTCATCATCTCTTCCTTACCTTCTCTTTTCTCTGGCACGTACTTGGCAAGTCGGTATTTCTGCAGATGCCATGAAAATAACAATATGTGGTCAAATAGCTAGAAGTAACTACAAGATTTATTCTCAAATCACCAAATAAATTAAAGATGAATACCTGTAAGTGGCTTTTCACATGATAAATGGTTAAGCCCTCAACATTCATGACCTTTAATACACCTTTTGGAGTAGCCTCTACAATTCAAAGTAAACTGATGAGCATTTTATAGAAAAAAATTACTAATGTTGGCATCTTTCCTAATGGTTCACTTGATTAACTGAGAAATTTGTGAATTGATAAATAGACTAACTTATAGAACTAGGACTCTGACTGAAAGGGGACTAAACCCCATTACAGTAGAACAGAAGTTGTTGTATTTACTTTCAGCCCCATCAAGCTTGTTAACAGCCTCTACAAAACACTCATGGAGCTCAGGCGTCCATCGCATTCGTGGTCTATGTGCAGGTGAAGGTCCAGGAGAGGTGTGACTTGAAAGAGCATCAACAGGTGGTGTTGTCAAGCGACAACTCTTACTACATGTCAATCCTATGGCCGGTTTTGGTGAGACTTGAGGAATTTCATATATTTCCTGAACAAACAACATATTCAAACACAAAGTACTAGTAAGTATATGACAAGCAAAATATCCCCAAGAAATTCGAAACTGGCTCAAAAAGAAATCATTTGTAATTGCTTCATTCTTCTAAGGATTGTATTGATATGCAAAGTGAGAGCAAACAAATTATTTTTTGGAAGGCCAAACATTTGGTTCTCACACCACTCTGGATTTTATAACATAATATGTCAAAGCTTACACTTTATGTGGTTGAAAATACAAACCAGTAATATCTTGAATTCTTTTTTTTTTATGCAAATCGCATTTGATCAAAATGTAACTAAAGGTGACTTGTACTTACGTCAAGCCCGGGATTTTCTCCATTGTCCGTGATAGCCATGTCAAGTTGATCTGACAAAAACTGTAACTCTAATTGCTCTGTAAGTGCTAGAGTGTCACTTCCACAACTAATAACATGAAAGCTACCATGAGAGCCATCTCCATGCAAATTAAGAAAGTCTTTCATGAGATCCTCTGATTGTTCGTCATCATATTGATTGCTCATATCGTCACTTAAGAGAAATGGCGATTTCGAAGCAACAGCAGAAATGGACTGGCTGTATGTTGGAGGATGTGGAAGAAATGGCAAATTTCCAAGCTGCCGAGAGGTTTCAGAGGTCGATGAAGATGACTGATACAAACTGGTACAGAAAACAGAAGACCGCGAAAATGTGTTCTGGGAATGTTGAACACTAGATCCTCGAATCTTTGTAGGAGAACCAAGAGATTCTGCCCGTATGAAAGGTGACAGGCGTGCAGATGAGCATTCACTGGCCACTAAACTCCTGCCTTCTGATTCACTACCCAAAAAATCATGCATCTGGGATTTGGGAGTACAATATGATTGTTTCACTCCTTTGGAAGTCTCACTTTGAGGTACAGAGATTATATCATGGTGACTCATGATTGTAGATGGAAGCCCAACCTTCATCAATCTATCAAGTAGATGGTGCAATATACCACAATTTGGTAGCGGACTTCTACAGGTTGAAATCTATATATCTAGATTGAGATAGAATGAATTAGAAATCAAAGCTTCAAATGAGTGAAATCCATATATGGTTGCATAACAATGAAGACCAGGCAAGCAAAGTTTGAGTTTCATTTAAGTTCAAATTCCACCCAAGGAATCAGCAGAACCAAGAAGCTACATTTCTACTACAAAAGTTTTCTTCAACACAACCTACAGGCTAATATTTCCCACACCATATGCTTATGTCACTAATAACATAGACCCCGAACCAATAATTCGGTTACATTTAAATGGAGGGAGAAATTAGACCACCAACTTAGAGGCCAAAGGAACTAACTCAAATCTAACCCACCAGTAAGTTGTATAAGGACACACATTGAGCATGGTCTTCTCAGGTGAAAGACCATCTTCTAAGGTAGAAGATCTGCAGAAAAGACCACCAAAACAGGTGATCAGCATTGTGGCATCTAATAGCAATTTGAAAAAAATATATATAACCAAATAGAATCAATCCAGTCACTGATTGACACGCTAACCAAGTAAAAGCAGAAAACCATTCATGAATACTTCACAATCATCTGATAGGTAATGTACATAGCATAGAGTAGATGACTAACTGTAAATTGATCACCACAAAATTGAGTCAAAATTATCCTAAAAGGCTACTTAGAGACTCCCATTTACATTGTTCTACAACTCAATAGTTTTTTAAAAGAATATTCCCCCATTTATACTCACAATTTAAAATTTTCAAACTATTTGTGCCACATGATTCTTAAGGGAACAAACTTTCAAGCAAAAGAAGTTTTAATTCTTTTTTCCTTCTTGGGTCGTCAAGATTTTCTGCCTTTTCCTAATGAGAAGAAGCATTCCGCCGTAACTTGAACCCTTCTACTGTTCAATCCCTATATGCAGGATTTAATCACAAATTTTGGGTGCAATACCAAAAGACATTACCAATAAACCAGCTCACTTTATACAACAAACATTAGATTTTAACAGTTCACACTTATACCTTTATCAAAAGGAGACATACAAACAAAATTTAATTGCTACAAAAACCACATTGACCATAAACACAAAATTTTTGCATTCCTTAGTCAAAAAAAGGTTTGCAACTTTATTTCTTCAATAAATAAATAAAACAATGTATATGGTATAGGGTTCAACAATTACTCAGAATTTCTCCAACCTTCACCTAAGAGTCAAAGAACGTTTAAACAGCACATGGAACCCTTTAGTCACTTGAACAAGGTTAAAAAACAGTCAAACAGGACAAAGCCCCTTTTACCTAAACCAATAGGATGATTCACACAGCAATCATATCTTTCCAAAATGGGCAAGTCTTCAATCTATTACTAATTTTGAAAATCACCTTCAAGTTTAATTTGTGTATCACTGAGTTGCTGATGATTAGTACTGGTTTCTCATTTATTTTTAATTGAGATTCCATCAAAAAATTAAATGTTTTAAGAAAACTTGTTCAAATTCAAAGAAAGAAGAACACTAGAGCATGGCAACAGCTGCTAGCAATTGAAAATCTTCCTTCATTTTATAAATAATTGGACAAAAAACCATCTGATTCACCACAGAAAAGGAAAAAAAAAATCACTGATTTGGGAAAAAGATACCAAATTGATAAAAGTGTGGTGGCAAAAACTGATAAAAATCTAACTTGATAATAAAACATATATAGAGATATACATATACAGGAAAGAGAAAAAAGATGAAATCTTAGCTTAATCGAGGGAAAGACAGAGAGAAGACAGAGAGAGAGATGAGATTTAGAAAAATACTGACCTGAGAAAGAGATCTTGTACTTTGAAAGAATTCTGAGACAGAGCAAATGAAATGCTGACTCACAGAGAGACAGGTATAAGCAAATGTCTCACAAAGCAAACCCAAACGTAAATAACAGAACGTTGTAGTAAAACAACGTTATATGAACTAAAATCTGATAAAATCTTGGCTCATGGGCAATTGGGTTTGCAAAGTTATGTCTATAAAATGCAAAGCTTGAAGCTTTTGTAGTTGGCTTCTTTGCTCTTCGCTCTTTGGCTGCGCGCAAATGATTGAGTTTTGAGCATGTGAAGACAAGATGATGAAGAAGATGGTGTCATGCTTCACGTGCTCTTGTGGTGGAGGTAAGTGCACGCGCCAATGGGAGGTGCCAAGGTGGGTAGAGCCTCTTCAATTGTCGGATGTGTCAAGTGGCGGTTTGTCCCGCTAGCAATTTTGATGTCGTCACCTTTGATTTATTCCGTTTTTGTAATTATTACAGAAAGCACTAATAATCTTTAATTAGAGTACCATAATCATTTCTATGACGTAACTACTTTTTTTACTTTGACAAATTTCTATGCGCATACAATCCTACTTTCCTATCTTATGGGCGCATGCGGACCCTACTTATCCATGTCGATGAATGTGAATTCCGTATTACATCTTATGAGACGTATGAATTGACGACTATCAATTATTGATGAATGTAAATTTCATATTACAAATTAATTCTAACATTACTTACCCATTGTATAATGACAATTTTTGGCATTGGTTTCTCAAAATATGTAATGCAAGGATAAGGAATAGATTTGAATAAATAATAATATACATGTGATGATTTTAACATCTCTACTATTGGTGTATGAAAAATTACTTCTTATAATTTATAACGATCAAGCATTTTTTTATATAAATCATTCAGTGCTTATTCATTACATTAGGTCAAATCACTAATATCAAAGACTTCATCCACCTGGCCAGTTACTCCAAAAGGCATATACTTTTTTATTTTGGGGTAAACAAAAGGCATATACCTTTTTTTTTTGGTGAGAAAGGGGGGAAAACCCCAAACAAAACAAAGTAAGCAGCAGCAGGAATCATGCGGGGTGTAGTGATCCCAAGGATATCATCAAGAATGATATTTTCCAGCCAGCTTGGGGCCTCATCAAGTAGACATCCACCTAGCGCTAAGTTATAACCCCCAATTTGCAATAGCATCTGCAGCATATAACTCCTAAAGGCATTTACTTTGACTATACAGAAATTGACTATTTCTTGATTGTGTCTGTTGGATAAGGAATACACCTTTACAAGCAAGTGAAGATTTTGGTTTGCTTGTATATCTTTATAAATTCATATACAATACTCTTTGTATAATATCTTATATCGTTCTTAAAGACATGACGTATTGAGAAAATCATCATTTGGAGCTCAGATTTTATGTTTCTCCCATGTTGATTTTAAATTTTAAATATCCCAAAATTTGATACTTAAAACATTAGATCAAAGCTCTAAATTTGAGTATCCAAAGCTAGCCATAGCCAGCTTACAAGAAAAAAAAAATGTCACAATAGATCCTCTCAGCTAAGACGGCAAATGTTAAAATAATGTGATTAAGAACTTGAAAAACAGCAACTATGATTTAATTAAAGACAAGGCAAGTGGGCCTCTTAGGCATCTCAGATATGATTTGTAAAAAGAAAAAAAAAACCTCAAGCAACTTGGTGAATGAATTTTCTTGGTTCTTCAGCCCCCATCCATGGTCTCTACCATTTCAACCACTCTCCTCACCCCATCCACTAGGGTTTCACCCTCACAATTTGCAGCTGTCAATTAAAGGGTTATTTTTATGCATTGTTTTTATACTTGACGTATGGTATAGGAATTTTGAGATAAAAGTATAGCTAGGCAGGCTAATAGATACCAAAATGATCACAACTTTGTGTTTCCATTTCCAAAATTGTTACTATAACTCCAATAATAATTTATTCCTAGCCTTAGCTACAACTTACTTAAATAATACAAATACGTAAAATAGACTCAACATGTTCTTTTTGTGAGTATCTAGTTGCTAGTTTCTAATTAGTCATCTCCTAATATTTTTTGTGTTAAAATTGTACTTTAGAATCATTTAGAATCATTATGAGTCTAATACGGAAGAGTCTTCTCGATTACACCCTCCACCACTTCAACAATTAATGCCCCAAATCGCCAGTCTAAACCAAGTGCCAATATTTGGTCCCTCTCTTTATCTAACACACAATTTTGCTTTTAAATAAAGAGAGAGGCAAAGCATAATCCTATTTTATTATGACGTTATTTAATAGAGGCGACACTCATATGTGTTTTGGTGAATCTTGAATTTATTAAAGAGGTAGCACATAATGTGATATAGTAGTATGATCTCCTTAGCATATCCGTCATTTTATAAAATGACAACGTTGTATGATACTAGACTACGACCTATATTAACAACACATGAACAATTTATACAACGTAACCGTACTCCAGCATGCAAATCATATCGCAAACAGAGACAATTTTATGTGACTATCATGGTAATTGATGTTATATACAGACCGACTTTCTGCAAAACTAGTGTTTTAGTCTACACCATTTATAGCATTCAAATCATTAACCCATCACTTGCTTGAAGTTAACAGTCAACCTAACAACCAATAAAAACCCCCAAAATAAACAAGTTGGTTCATTCAGATTCCACTTAGGCAACAAAGTACATCATTTGACAGAATGCATGAATAGACTTTACATTTTGGATGTTGCAATTATTTTATTTTATTTTCTTTTCTTTCCAACGTCACTGGTAGTCCCCACTGTGTGCGGTACTGAGTGGTACAGATTGTCAAACATGATCAAACAACTTGGTTATCACACATAAACCAATTATCAATTAAACTTTAGACTATTTTGCCAATATTAAAGAACGGATGGTATTTTTCTTCACTTTATTATCAAACATCTGAAATTTGAATCTCTTTTCGTTTGATACGACAAGTGCATGAATGATGCAAGAAGCGAGAATAGCCCTTGATACGCATGAAATTACTCAATGTTCTTTAGATATTCTAGTTGATCATGACTTCCATGGGGCAAGCTGTCCCACAAAATGTCTCAAAGAAGCTGAGGTAGGGTAGGCAATGGAGTCTGACGTGTGTGCTTCATCTTGTTTCCAAATAAAAAATTCATGAATCCGTTACTGTATGTGATGATGCGTTCAAAAAGAAAATCAGTAATACTTCGAGTTTTTCTTATGTCTTTCACTCCCCTAGCATTATTAGCATTAGACTGATGCCATGCCATGGATATAACAAGATTGGTGAGAGATATAACAAGATTTTTTAATAGTGAAGGAACAAAAGGTTAAAGGGTATGAGGACATTCGTTTAGGCAACAGGGACAAGCTTAGAATAGTGTTGCCTCAAGGAGGTTGGAAATGGCCATTGGACCAGCAAAGTCATTGTCTCCTAACTTTTGCTCTGGATGTATGGTCACTTGTGATGATGGGTCACAATCTAAAACTTTCTGGTACTGGTATGTATGCTTCCTGAGCCTACATTTAGGCAAACCAAATGTGCTTGGGCCCAGATGGGTCCAAAATTATTTACTGATTTAAGAAGCAAATGATTCTTTTTTATGGACAGCAACAATCCCTACCAAGACAGATTCCTACCTAACATATCAAATGCCCTTCTTCATTGATTTGTGCTTTCAGATTTGAGCGTTGGATGAAAGGAAGAAGAAGCCTGGGAAGTGTAACAGAAATTCACAGCAAGATAGTGAGTGAGTTGTGATTTCTATCAGCTCAGAAGAGTTCAAAACCCAAGTAAACAATAATATTGTAGGCAAATTTAGGGCTCGTTTGAGACTGCTTCTCTAGGAAGTATTTGTACTCATAAGCATTTCTAACAAAAACGCTTTTATTATAAAAATCTTGAATTTTCTTAAAAAATTAAAGTGCTTCGTGGAAAAGTATTTGGGAGTGCTTCCTAAAGAAGCGCTTAGCAGGAAGCACATAGTAGGTGCTTCTCCAGGAAGTGCTTCTATGACCTAGAAGCGCTTCTATGACCTAGAAGCGCTTCTAAACTTTTCTACCAAACGCTGTGAAAAACGTTTTTTATAACATTCCACATCGACCAACGAAGAGGGGGTGATGTGCCTTATATGTACATGTCTGCCTCCATCTAGCATGAGACATTTTGGGAGCTCACTGGCTTCGGAGTCATAGGAACTCCGAAGTTAAGCGAGTTGGGGCTAGAGTAATCCCAGGATGGGTGACCCACTGGGAAGTTGCTCGTGAGCTCCCAAAAACAAAATCTTGAGGGTAGAGAAGGGGGCCCCGAAGCGGACAATATCGTGCTACGATGGAGCCAATCCGGGATGTGACAATTTGGTATCAGAGCCACTCTGCCGTGTGGTGCGAATGTGCCGACGAGGACGTCGGGCCCCTAAGGGGGGTGGATTGTAACATCTCACATCGACCAACAAATAGGGGGTGATGTGCCTTATGTGTACATGCCCGCCTCCATCTAGCACGAGGCCTTTTGGGAGCTCACTGGCTTCGGAGTCATGGGAACTCCGAAGTTAAGCGAGTTGGGGCTAGAGCAATCTCAGGATGGGTGACCCACTGGGAAGTTGCTCTTGAGCTCCTAGAAACAAAACCGTGAGGGCATATAAGGGGGCCCGAAGCGGACAATATCGTGCTACGGCGGAGCCAATTCAGGATGTGACACTTTTAGTTATCAAAAAGAGTTTTTTGCCCTTCCAGAAGCACTCCAAAACAGGCGTAAGTTACACAAATTTTAGTTATCATAGTATATAAAATTTCGAAATTTTTTTTGGTGTTTCTAGCATCCCACCAAGTTAGGGGATCACTACTTATATATACTAGTGGCATAATGTAGGGACCATTCATCAAAAGATTCAAATTGAAAGGCACTTGACGTTTTATGATATCCATGATCTTATTACACATATGGAACTACTAATTGGAGCTTCCTTTTACAATAAACAAATTCAACAATGCCATGAGTAAACTTTGGTTTCAATCTTCCACCAATGTAGTTGACGATCCAAATGTTCATCTTTAACTTTAAACATGAGATTTACATGTCAAGGATATTTCAGCATATGAGATTTCTTGAGTGTTTAAGATCCATAATTTTTTTAAAATAATTAAATTTATATGTAAATTTTATTAACACAATAAATTAATATTTTAAAACTTGAATAAGGCAATTTACACTAAAAATGTAAATCTAAATGGACCTTAAAAATAAAATGAAGGTACAGATTTTTAGATCTAGCAAAATATATTATTAAAAATGCGTAACGTATGAAGTCATGCGAAAGACAAACGGTCATAAGAATGTGGTACAAAAGTCAAAAGAGAGATAAAGAGAGAGTTGGGTTAGAAGGAAGCGGGAAGCCGAAGAAGTCGTCAAACCCCACAACACCAGAAAATCAAACTATCATTGATGAATGAAAGATTCATTCTTTAGTCATTTTTCATGTTAATTTTGTGTTTTGTTAATTACCCAAATCGTTTCTCTCTCAGAATCTCAGACAAAAATTTAAAACTTGAGGAAATCTTGAATTTTAGCTCATTCAGAGCAGAAAGTCACTTCCTCAAGATTCTGACTTTCATTACTTTCTCATTTCCCAATTCCCAATTCCCAATCCCAGCGACAATCGGGGGAAGATCTTTCTTTCTAAAATTGCAGGTTAGTTTTTCATATCAGCTGTTTTTTCATTTGCTTTTATTTAATCTTGTTCCATAACTTTGGGATTATTTGGATCCTTTATGTATACAGTATTTGGTGAATGGGCATCCATTTATTGACTTTACAGTTCCTTCTCAATACCCATCTTGCAAAGTAATCAAATTTTTTTTTTTCAAAGAAAGAAAGAAAATCAGAAGGTAAGGGATAATCTACAGAGGAAAGGAAAGTTAGAGTTGAGCTTCAGAAATTTGTTTAAGATGCATTTATGTAATAATTCCTCATTTTTGGGATTCACAAACTTCAAAGTGTTGGAAAGAATAGAGTTTATGTGTTCCCAAATATTGGGTTGGTAAGTACTAAGTAGTAATTTAGGTCAAAACCTTGTGCAATAGGAACATTGGAGTGTCTTACTTTGTGCAGTAATGTTAGCACATTGTCTTTGTGTCCTGCTTCAACATCACCAGCATGCCCCATGTTTCTGTCTGGTCAGCTTAGTATATTTAGTTCTGTTCACCATTTCTTTCTCTATGTAAATATTGTCCACATTGTCTCAATATATGGCCTATGAATAAGTGACTTAGAAGATGTGAACTTTTTGGTAGTCTTCATGGGAAACTATCCTTTCTGATATCATTGTATGGTACTAAGAATTCTGTGTAATTCTACTTAGGTAAAATAGTCTTGTCGTCTCAGACTTGTAGATGGGAGATGAAAGCCCGGAATACACTGTCGATGAGGCTCTTGTGGCCATGGGGTTTGGAAAGTTTCAAATTCTTGTGCTTGCTTATGCTGGCATGGGTTGGGTCTCAGAAGCAATGGAGATGATGCTACTCTCGTTTGTTGGACCAGCCGTTCAGTCTGCTTGGGGTCTTTCTTCCCAACAAGAAAGTTTCATAACCAGCGTGGTTTTTGCTGGAATGCTAGTTGGAGCGTACACATGGGGCATAGTATCTGATAAACACGGACGTAGGTGGGCCATTTTTTGTTTTCTTATTTTTCTTCTCTTTGGTTAATTCAAACAGTCTGAACCTTTATGGGATCCTGTCTATTATGTTGGGGCCAAAAAGGTGGCTACTAATATCATGTGTTTATCATTTTATTTGATTTAGTTCAGGCTCTTCTCTTAATGTCAAAATGCCTTAGATGATTCTATAGACATGTTTCAATTGACTACATAAAGTCATTATGCAACATGGTTCGAAACTGTAACTTCAATAGCTGCGTGGTTGCTCATTATCAGACAACTTTTGATTATAAGAAAGACAAAATTTGTATTCATCACATAGTGATTGAATATTTTTCTTTTTAATTTTTAATTTTTGTTTGGATTTTGGTCTCAGACTTTGGTATGATCTTTTGATTATGGTTATTTTCCCTAAATCTTCTATCTACTGAAAAAGAAAATGCTAATTTTCAGGCATGTGATATCCAGTTGAGCTATATTACTCGAACCAGAACTTTAAATGACAGGGTTTTATTCTGCTAGTACTGATCACTCCTGCTTGGATTTGTTATTTGTAGCATCTGCTTGCCATTTCTGATGTTCTAGTTTTTCTGTCCATGCACCTGCACATTGTAGTAACTGTAGTTTTCCTTTTCTATTCTTAATTGGATACATATTTGATTCTTTATTCCTTTTATAGGGTTCACTGTGATCTTGAATGCACCCATTTTTCTGACTTAATGACTCTATTGGTTCTTTTTTTTGTCGGTACACTTCTATTCTTTCAGGAAAGGTTTTCTCATTACAGCCACAATTACTTTTGGAGCTGGATTTCTGAGTGCTCTTTCGCCTAATTATACATCCTTGATCCTTCTTCGTTGTTTGGTCGGTGTTGGTTTGGGCGGTGGCCCTGTACTCTCATCCTGGTTTCTGGAGTTCATTCCTGCTCCTAACAGAGGCACCTGGATGGTTGTTTTTTCAGCTTTTTGGACTCTTGGAACAATTCTCGAGGCTTCACTTGCATGGGTATGCTTTTGAGTACTTTATTTTATTCGTTTGAGTTTAAACCAACTTTTCTAGATTTGATTTCCCGGAATTGTGTTTTTCTTATGTTTTGATCTTTCGATACTGGAATTAAAGGAACTTTGGCATCAATACTGTTACTAACTAGGCTTTAACAATTGTGTCAAGTAAATAATGAACATAACAAACGTTAGTAGTAACTTCTATTGTCATTCCATAAATAGTGGATAATAAGCCAGTTGAACATTGGGTTAGCATCTTTCCTTTTCTTTTCTTTGGGTGAATAGCTATTGTAAATATATCTAATTGCATAACAAGTTGACAAACAGATAGCTTTCCTTATTCAGCTTACATGTTCAGCTGCATGTAATTTTAATTTTCCCTTGTTTTGGGGTTGTAATGCCAATATATGTAATAAGAATTTAAGATTGGTGCCTTCATATATTTATGTTGTGTTCTTTGCAGTTTGTCATGCCAACACTGGGCTGGAGGTGGCTACTTGGACTGTCTTCACTCCCTTCGTCGCTTCTCCTTGTATTCTATTGGGTAGCACCTGAATCACCGAGGTATTTATGCTTAAAAGGGAGAACAACTGAGGCAATCAATATTTTGGAGAGGGTAGCAAGACTGAATGGAACAAAACTCCCTTCTGGAAACCTTGTCTCTGATTTAAAAATCGAGTTATCTGAAAAGAGTACTCTATCAGAAGATGCACGTTTGATCTCACCAACAGAAAATGAAGATACATCACCTAAGGAGATGGATTCTTCTGATATTGGGGGCATCTCTTCACTGTCAATGCTTCTTTCCCCAAAATTAGTCAGATCTACCTTGCTCTTATGGGTAGTATTCTTTGGGAATGCTTTTTCATATTATGGCCTGGTGCTTCTGACCACTGAGTTGAGCAATGGACATAGTAAATGTACGCCGGATAAATTACAGTCAGACAAATTGCTGGATACTGGCTATAGAGATGTTTTCATCGCTAGTTTTGCAGGTAAATTTATCTTCAGTGTTTGTAATTATTTATTTATGGAAAGTGTTATCCTATTGCTAGAAAATGGTTGAATGACATTTAACTTTGTTTGGAATGAAGAGTTACCTGGGCTCTTCATATCTGCTGCCATGGTCGATAGACTGGGTCGTAAGCTTTCAATGTCAGCCATGTTCTTCTTGTGTTGCATTTTTCTACTCCCCTTGGTAATTCAACAGTCTCAGGGCTTGACCACTAGCCTTCTTTTTGGAGCTCGCATATGCATCACAGCGACCTTCACAATAGTCTATATATATGCCCCAGAGGTAAATTGTGAATGCATTTATCATTTTAAAAGCCAGTGGACATGAAAGTGTTTTTTAAGTGTGCAAATCCATGCTTTTCTTCAATGCATGATTGTCTGAGATTTTTAGTTTTTTGGGTTTCTTTATTATACAATTTTTTATTTGAAGTTAGGCATCTTTAACTATCAGAAGCGTTTTCAAACTGAATGAGTTTTCTTTCTTCCTTTTTATTATTATTTATAAATAGTACTAAAGCTGGTGCTTAACTAGTTGTAGTTCTGGAATTAGAGCCTGCCAACTAAACTCTCAATCCAACATGGGGATAAATAAATTTCTAGGTTTAGAAATACCCTTACATGAGATTTATGTTCAAAAGGCATGGCACTGAAGCCAAGTTCAAACATCACACAAATATGTCAGGTCTGTCTTACTTTGGAAATTCCATGATGGCATCTTAGAAATTGCATAAAATGACTCTAAAATGATTATATGGCTTTGATTGACATGAAAACACATCAAATGTGGAAGATATCTAGAGCTCGTTTTCCCATTTTTAATTGAATGTTAACTAGTTTAACTAAAATTTTCAGTTATTTATTCTTTTATGGTGGAGACATTATGGGAGTGCTTACTTCTAAGGGAACAGTACTGTGAATCTAAACCACCTGTGTCCTAATTTTCATATGTTGGTATGTGTCGTGTGTGTCACTGTCAACTTCTTGCCCATAACCTCTAATTTCTCCACCACATTTAAATAATCTACGTAACTGTAGTGGTAAAACAAAATGCACTCACTGCTTAGAATATGGAAAAAAAAACTTGGTTAATCTAAGAAAAAGATTGTGAAAAACCTTGCTTGTAGATTCACATTCTCGGTCTTCTGTTCGTATGGATTTCTGTGCTTATCCATGAAAATCATTTTGAACGAGTACCAAGTACTTAATATCTATATCTTTTGTTTGAACTGTAGATATACCCAACTTCAGTCCGAACAACCGGCGTCGGAGTTGCAAGTGCAATGGGAAGAATTGGTGGAATGATATGTCCTCTTGTGGCAGTAGGTTTGGTACATGGATGCCATCAGACAGCATCCATTCTGCTCTTTGAGATTGTAATTTTTCTTTCGGGGGTATGCGTATTGCTCTTCCCATTTGAAACCAAGGGCTGTGAATTGAGCGATACTGTATCATCTAACTCAAAGAATCAAAGCCAGTAACATTTGTATGAATATCCCACATACAGTAGAGGGGGCTTTGCCCCCAGTCCTTACACACTGTCCATTTGATAAACATGAAGGACAAAAAGAATTAGGCAGGGCTTCACTTGTTCATTATACCAAATGCAGCTTGTGAAAATTAAGCAGCTCAAGTAGTGTTTTATTATTTCCTTAGAACAAACTCCGTTCCTGAAGATCTTAAACTGATTTAATGCATTTCTAAGTTAAAACTGAAAGATAGTACAAGGATGTCAATTTTCATTAACTTTTGTGTTTTAGTTAGAATGCTGAAATGTTTCTTCAATTACAGTTTGTTGGTTCTCATGAAACCTAAAAAGAAAAAAAAACATTGTCAGACCCTTGAGGTCAAAATCAGAGACCACCATTTGTGTCCTTGGTTGCATCAATGAGTTTGTCCAGTATTTTTAACAAGGCATCAAATACTTTGTTACCTATGAGCTGGGATCAAATTGACATTCATTAGAGAATTGAGATTTTGTTGTTGTTGTTGTTGATGTAATATTATTACCAGCGATATTGAGAGACGGGAGAATCCAACTTAGAACCTTTGGTACAGAGGTAAATACTCTTAGGAGAGGGGAAAGACAACATTTACAGGATTACAATAGGCTTGGAGAACACAACTCCCTGCTTATTTGTGGCACATGGTTACACAGCTTTCTGACATCTGCTGGAGAATCGCTTTAGCACGGATCACGTGACCTGGTTAGCCACCATGTACACTCTCTACCACATCATAAGGACCACTTGGGAACTACCCAAACATTTAGAAGGTCTCACAAGCCCCTTTTTATTTTTATTTTTTATATTTAACCCACATAGTACTATAGAGATTTTTGGGACACACCTTTTCTCTCATGTTAACCCACATAGCACAATAAATTGAAAAAAATAGTTGTGTTAGAGATTAACAGTGATGAATGAGCATAGGTCAAGCTTGTTAGACAAATAATAGTCCCAACAACTACATATAAGTGTAGGGTATAAAACCCATAATTACTTATAAATAAGGCTCCATGTTAGACAATCACTAGCTCTAAAAAGCTTAAGCTGTTAGAGAATAAGTCAACAATAAACATTCATCCTTGACGAGTTAAGACAATTCAATTTGGTTCAAGTTATCAAAGATCCATATGAATTGCAATATGAACCGAAACCGAACTATCTTAATTAGCTGGGAATGAATCCAAGCTTAAGCCCTTACTAGAAATCTTTCACAATTCATTTTCTCTCAAATATTTATGTTGAGGATTTGCATTGGTTATTTGTACATTTCAAAGTCGATATCAGAAATTGATCATTTGGTCTATGATAGCCATTGCACGAGTGGGTCAGCCTATAGCAGGTACACAAAAGTATAGCGTTGCAGATGTCAAAGACTCTGACTCAAGACTCAAAAAAGAAGTAACTTTTTTTTATAAGGAAAAAAAGAAGTAACTTTTTTTTGTAAGGAAAAAAAGAAGTAACTTACAACCCAAACTATTTACTGTTTTATTTATTTATTTATTTATTTATTTTATAATTTATTTAAACTAATGGTCATTAATTTATTATTTAAACTTCTTTTTAATGAACAAACAGTCCCCAGAGAAGTAAAAGTCACTCAGTGCTCGTTACATTTGCATATTTCTCATTCCGGGTACCCACTGTTCTTTTGGAACTCACCATAAATTTACCATTTTAGTGACTTCCACGCCCAACTTTTCTTTTCTAAAATTCCAATTAATATTAAATAAATAAATTTAAAAAACCCAACAATATAAAATGAAAATGAAAATTGCTTTATTTTATGATGGGATACAAAAAAGAAAAAAAATAGAGAAGGCAAAGCGAGAAACTTCTTGTTTCTGCAGGATAAATATGGAGTACGTTATAAATATATAAGAGATATAATTGTTAATAATGTTATGAGGAGAGAGAGATAGGTACATATACACATATAGTAGATACTCTGCCTCTGCTTAGATTCTCGTGCGCGGTGTCTCTTTGAAAATTGAAGATCTTTACTTCAGATTCATGGCGGCAAACCAACCGCAGGCTCCAGATCGTACCTCTGGTACGTCAATACCATCAAACCCATATCGCAAATAATCTTCCTTTTTGTTTTTTGTTTTTTGTTTTTTAAATTCTGCTTGCTTCTTCTCTTCCCCTTATCATGATTTTTGATGATTTTTGTTATCTGTGTTGTGGTGTTAATCTTTTCCTCTGATGGGTTTCTTTTGTTTGTTTGTATTTTGCCTTGATCCTGTGTAAAGTCAATGAATTGGATAAATTTTTCATTTACTTGAACAAGTTTCTGTATTTGTTGGGGAAGTTGGGGCTTTAGCGTTTTTGTAGTGTGAATTTTGGCATCCATGGTTGGCTTTGTCTGTAGAACTGTGCCCTGATCTGAGTTGCAGGCACGCTTAGGAGTATCTAAACATTGGAGATCTAGTTTCTGGTATTGTTAGATGACAGAATTATTGCAAGCTTTGGTTGTTTCATTTTCTGTTTTCTTGTTTGGATGTTGTGTTTGAGAGGTCATTGCTTATTGATATGTCGGGTCATATGATTCGGTTACTTCGAGATCAGTCATCATTTAGTCCGAATGCTTGATATATGTATAATTGTATATGTATTAAGTTATGTTTGCTGCATGTATGTATATGCATATAGTGAAGATGCAGTTTTGATGATTATGTTTGGTTTGTAGGAGTCATTTGGTTATTCATTATTAGAATTGCTGTCAACAAAAAGAATGCACTAGACTATAGTGTGGTTGTGCAATCAATTAATATGTCATGCGTGTAGTTACTTGCAGACTCAGCTTTTGTTTTTAAGAAGCCTCTGTTTGATATTGCACGAAATGCCAACTTTCCTGAACTAGAATTATATAGGTAGAGCATCAGGCTTTTTCTAATTTCTCGTTGTTGTAGTCTTTATAGGTGTATTGTCATGTTCTGGTTTACTGGGGACTGGGGAGAGGCAGATAGAAAAGGGAAGATATTTTCTCCGGAGTAGTAGGAGGTGGATGAATTGGAACAGTTAATATCAGACTAGCTTAAGATGAAAGAATTAAGGGAGGTAATGAGGCTGTTGAGGTCAATACTTTTTTTCTTTTTTTTCCTTTTCCTTTTAAAATTTGTGGGAAATTTTTCTTAACTTCTTTTTTCAATATGGGTTATCACTAGAAGCTCTCTGGATAACTTATACAGTTGGGCATCTTGTTTCATTGTGTATCCATAAACAATTCCATGAATGTCATTATTTATAGTTTGAGAGGTTAGGGTCATATCTATGGCAGCTTTTCAGTTTCCTGAAGTTGAGACCTTTATATCTATCAAGGCTTTTTTCTTCTAAAGAATTCTATTACTGGTGGCCAGCTCGAAATTTTGTATATTTTATAACTAGATTTCGAACCTATTGATGTAGACATGACTGAAATATATTCATGTACTTCTATTTATCATGTGTGCATAGGTGTGCACGCGTGGATATGTGCGCACATATTCATACCTTCAAGTTTTCCTATCACCGAATTTTGCTTTGGTTGGTCAATAATTTGTACTGCCTGTGTTTCTAAGACTCTACTAAGTCACTGAGCATACTGATCATGGATGCAGAAGAGAAACCTGCTGAACCAGATAACATGAAGGAGCAGGTAGTTGTGAATCCAATACAATGCTCTTCTGATCCATTGCAATTTCTGTGCAATTGAAGTTAGTTAGTTTTCTTTACTCCCTCTTGTGCATGACAGTTTTCTGTTTGTTTATCTGTTATCAGCCCCATGTAGCAAAAATTGAGAGGTCAGTTTCTCCTAATCCTTCTCCAGATGCTGCCACAATAGGTCATCCAAGGGATGCAGCAGGTCAATCGGGTCCTTTTGGTTCAGGTGGAGATCACACTGTTATCCCACCTAATGTCTATGCCCCTCAGGCCCAGACCTTCTACTATAGAGGTTAGTCTTTTGTTCCTCTGGGTCTGGATGCGCAGCCATGGAAATGGGGGCCATTCACAGCTGTACAAAGTCTGAAAATAAACTTCACTGTTTCTTACATTGATTCAGCTCCATCAGGGAGGAGCTTTTTTTCCCATTTTCTGTGTGGAGTAGAACCAATCAAAATCTGATTTACATTAATTTGTGAGGTTGGAATATATATAAATTTCAAAATCTGTGCATTTTTAGCTGGCCTAGGAAGTCAGGGTTCATAATTGGCTTTTTAAACTTAAGTTTTAAGGCAGTGATAATTTTTGACTCGTATAAGGAAAAGAGTTGTTGTTATATTCTTTATTTAGTTGTGTCTTATGTTACTGTCACTTATAGAAGGTAAGTATCGATATAATGTTATCATCTGTGATGTAGGTTATGAAAATGGAACTGGTGAGTGGGATGAATATGCTCCATACCTCAACGCTGAAGGGTTGGAGATTAGTTCTCCTGTGAGTGTATTTTTTTTCTTCTTCAATTCATATATCAACATTTCTGTTAATTTATTGTAATTTGATTTGATATTTAATCTTGATTAGGGTGTCTACAATGAGAATCCTTCTCTAGTCTTTCATTCTGGATATGGCTACAATCCTCAAATGCCCTACGGGCCTTACTCCCCGGTCACAACACCTATGCCGTCTGTAGGTGGTGATGCACAGTTATATTCCCCCCAGCAATTTCCATTTTCGGGACCACCTTATTATCAGCAGCTTGGTCCTCATAGCATGCCATATATTACTTCACCAACTACAGTTTCACAGCCAGAGCTCACCACCTTAGTTAGCATTGACCAACAAGGTGACAATATGCTTTTTGGACCAAGGCCTGGTTATCATCCACCAGTGGGATCTTTCGGTAGAGGCAATTTTCCAGGAAATCCGGGTAGTCATGGTTTTCATGATTTGCAGCAGGGATTTGATGGATTAAGATCTGGAGGACTTTGGTCAGATTGGTCAAAACCCTCAGACAGGCACAGGTCTTTGACTCCCTTATCGCCATCAGTATCTCCACAGCCGCTTGGCCCACTTGGGTCATTTGGGCAGAACGTTGGAATGGTTTGTTCTTGTACCTGTGTATATCTTCTGATGACGTTCTTTTGAAATCTTGTTGGTCTTTTCTTCATTCTTCTTGCAACAATTGTTTGGGATATTATTTGGAGGAAGTTAGATTTGGTATATTAGGTAGAACTTGTATATTATCCTGGGTGCTTTTGCCCAAAATATTATTTGCAATCTGTCGTTAATCACATGTGTGTCATGTGATGAAATTTGACTGTATCCTTGTGCTTGTTCACAAAAGCGAACCAGAATGTTGGAGCAAGTGCTTTAGAACTAGGAAACCCGGGGAGCACAATGGCTGTCATGCTCCTCTAGGTGTCATAGCCAATAATTGTATTAGTTTTGCACGCAACCTAGGCATATGACCTGATCAAGCCGATTAGAGTGGAGTTGAATTGACTGATTTGGCTGAAGATGTGCTTTAACATGATAGGTCTTCTGTTTAAATATATCCTTGGCCTAAAGCTCCGAATATTTTGTTCTCAAAGAAGTATGGTAAGGGGTTTACTGTGACTTCCTCCCAAGACTTCAAGTTTAAAAGTAATTAGAACTTCTTAAAACTTAATGATAGCCTTTTTTCCTATTTTCCAGGCTCTCAGTGTACTGCTGACCGATCTTTATCTTTCACATTTTTCATATAGAAGTGTTTGAAGACTTGTATGAATAAAATATTATTCTCTCTCTGTGTCCCTCCCTCCTCTTCCCTCCTTTTAACAGTTCCTAAAGCTACTTTCGACTTCATTACCACATCCGCTATTGTTGACCCTTATATTAAGTTGTTTGCCTTCTGTTTCTTCTTATTTATGAACCCAGATTTTGTATTTGTGTAAATCCATGGTAATTGAGATATTATAGTTTGCCAGACACCATAACTAGATCTTCATCGTTAGTAGTTCTATTCTTGCAAGGAAAATTTATTGTATATACTGTAAACCATGATTCCCAGTCAGTCATGGGATTCATTGGCATCCAAATCAAGACCTGCAAATTTATATCAATGGAATTTTGGAATGCAATATAGTTTATTGATCTAGGCATGGATTGTTTGAATTGAATAACTATGGGTATCTATCTACCAACAGTGGAGCTCAGGTGTAACCCTTAGGTCATGGTCGTCTTCCATCTTTGGTGTCATGCAACTTTGGCCTATCTTTTATGAATGCATATCTTGGCAATGATGCCAGTCTATAAATGCTTGTGATATGGTTGATTGTTACTGACATCATCTGAAACTTGATGAATCTAATTAGACTCATCTGTTTTAGTATTAATGCTGATTAATGAATTTTCTTCAGGCTTCTCAACAACAAAGGTCATTGTATGGGTTTGGATCTGGTTCAAACTCTTACAACAGAGGCTACATGCCCAGTGGTTTTAATCAGGCCTCTAGCCTTGGAAATGCATCTTTTTCTAGTTTTGGAGCTAACAGTCGGGGCTTTCTATCGTTAGAGAATAGCAAGCGGCATGTGAGGGGCAGTGGTCCTATATGCAGTTGCAATGCCCCCCTTGATATTCTTTGTGAGCAGAACCGGGGACCAAGGGCCTCAAAGCCAAAGAGTCAAATCATGGCTGATAGCTCTGTGGAGAATACCAAACATAACACTACTGCAACCAAGGTCCATGATGAATCATACAACAAGCCAGATTTTGTAACAGAGTACAACGATGCTAAGTTCTTCATTATCAAGTCTTACAGTGAAGATAATGTCCACAAGAGCATCAAATATGGTGTCTGGGCCAGCACACCAAATGGGAACAGAAAGTTAGATGCGGCTTATCGTGAAGTTAAGGAGAAGCATGATGGCTGCCCAATTTTCCTCTTCTTTTCGGTAAATACATGGTCTTTTTGGTGAATACATGTTCGCAATATAATTAATGTATGCCATATGATTTCTTCTTTTTTCTTTTTCTGTAATTGTTTCCATTCTTTCTATTCCACCAATGCTGCCCAGTTTTTCCTTATATGGTTATACTTAATAATACTCAGGTGAATGCTAGTGCTCAGTTCTGTGGGGTGGCTGAAATGGTTGGACCTGTGGATTTTGACAAGAGTCTGGATTACTGGCAGCAAGACAAATGGAGTGGCCAGTTCCCTGTCAAGTGGCATATGATTAAAGATGTCCCCAATAGTCAGTTTCGGCACATCATTCTTGAAAATAACGACAACAAGCCTGTAACTAACAGTCGAGACACTCAAGAGGTGACAATTTGTGAAAAGCCTGTTTTTATTATATAGGAATTAATATTGCACTCAGTTCTTATTTTTAACAATAGCCATAACCAGACGGAAACTAAATGTTTAGTTTGTTTACCTGAATACTTATAGTAGCTTGACTGAGCTTTTGACTATCGAACCAATTGCAGTTGCTGACAATCTGTATGGACTATTAAGTGTGGTGGATTAGGTAGATGTTTATCTTTACTGGGAAAGGCCTTGGTTTTTTCTCATTCTCTCAAATCCCTCCAAAAGTTCTGTCTGAGATGTGCCACATATGCTTTTTGTGTAAATTCTGAGGTTCTAGAGTCTGAATTTTCATGTTGTTTTCTCCCTTCTTTTTTCTTATCTAATTATGCTCAAATACTGATTCTCTGGTCTTATAAACCAGGAGCCTCTTATTTTGAATCATTTGCAGCTCTTCTTGTCCTATGTTAAGGAGATTACATTATAAATTTGATGAAATTTTTTGGAGTTGTAGATTAGGAATCTCTAAGCACACAGTATTTCGGCAAGTGTTGTACTTTCGTTTACAATGCCGTTTTTGCTCCCATATGTGCAGGTAAAATTGGAGCATGGGATTGAGATGTTGAACATCTTCAAGAACTATGAAACAGATATGTCGATTCTAGATGATTTTGATTTTTATGAAGACCGGCAGAAAGCAATGCAAGAGCGAAAGGCAAGACAGCAAGCCAGCCTGATTGCTGTAGGTGTAGTTGGAGAAAAGGAGCCCAGAAATACTGTTCAAATACCCAGTGATTTCATTAAGCACATGTCAAAGAGTTTTGCTCAAGTTGTCCGCTTGGATGAGGGTAGTAAAGAAGCTAATCTTTCTGAAAGAGCTAGTCCTGCTTCTGACGGCTCCATTGGCACCAGGGTAAAACTTGAAGATGCGATCCCAGTACCTGTGTCTTCTGCTCAGACCAGTTAGGAAGAGATGAATGCTCGGATTGTATGTGACAGACTTAAATACTACTTTCAGTTTTTGATTAACTTGTGATTAGGTTGCTGATGTCTCTGTATTCATAAGGAGTGCATCAGTATCTGAATGAAATGGGGTTTTACCGGTTCTACGAAGCTGATGGCGGGCTTCATGTATCATATGCGTCGTGCGTGCTACTTTTCAATGGTAGTCGTTAGTATCATAAGACTTGCATTTCGAGTGAGTAGTTTTCCTGAAAAAATTGGATAATGTTTTTGCTTTTTTAAGGTTCCCCATCTTTGCAGGCAGTTTAATAAGAAGTATGCAGCAAAAAGACCTTGATGGAAAAACCTCCTATATTATGCTTGTTCAGCATTTGATTCATTGATTTATTTCATCAGTTGCAAGCAATGCTGCCCCCATTTTGGAACCATGCCTTTTCATCTTCCATTGCACTTTAATTCATGCTTTTGTTGAATATTGCTTCATTGGTTCCAAATGATACTTTTCTTTTAAAAGAACTAGACAAGAATTGACTAACAAGCCATGACCCAGCTTCTTTGTTACTTGAAGTAAGCCCCTCAGCAGAATCTCTGTTCCCAAAATACATAACATGATGCATGTGATTGGAACATAACTCAGTTCATAATCCCATGATCATGCTTTTTCTTTGAAGAGGAGTTTCTGTTTCAAACTTTTCTCTTCTTTTCTGGTTTGTGTGTAAATGTATTAACTGTAAACTGTATAGAGGTGGAAGTGCATGTTTGTAGCTGCTGCTGTCGTTTTCCCTCTTTGTTTGAATCAATGAGAATTTAATTCGTGCATATCTTCCTATCTTATCCACCAAGACACTGAAAATGCAATCCCATTTGTGGCTTCTAAATATAGGTGACAATGTTGCTTGTCACATCAAGTTTGTGGACTTTTGTGCTTCAGGATCAAGACCCATCTCTTGAGAATTAGTCAAATACTTTAGAAAACATGTGTACACGATGAATGGTGAGGCTGTGTATTAAGACTTAAAATTTCAAGTAATTAAGGAAAGTGCTATCTTAAATATAATTTATTCAAGAAAAACAAAATTAAGCCCCTACACGTTAGTTGAATGAAACTGAGATAGCAGTTTTCCAAAACAACCACCGCACATTTTGTTTTCATACAAGCGATGTTCCGGGACGACTGAATGCATGAACTCGAAATATAAGGGGAGATTTAATTAATCAATTGAACTACAAATTTCTTATAGAAAAAAAGAAAAATTAGATGGGGCTTTTCAGTTTATCACTTGCACTGCATGACTTATAAAACAATGCCACGTGTCAGACAATATGAATCTGAAAAGACTACATCACCCCTCTTATCCAAATATGAAGATGATAGGACTCCTCCTCACAGTAAGATACGTTGAAGCTTAGCACAGCGGATTATATCCCGCCAACAGTCCCATCGGCGACTTCTATGCCTTCTTGTTTCTCGCAAAGGACAAACCGAAGTTGCATAGTATATAACACAGAAAACAGAGGGGCACAACTTCAGAGCTGCTTATGAGCCTCTATAACTATGCGATTAGCGAACCAGAGAATAACAAAGAAACAACAGAGATGGTGAAAATCGTGGATTTGAGGAGAGTTCACGGCATGTTCCAAGGATCATCGGAGGAATTTTGGCGGGAAAATGTTTATGGCGGTTTGGCGACTCTTGTCGCTCTTCTTTTCGTCTTGGCTTGGCACTGTGCCAAGAGGTTCGTCTTTAGGAAATCCTCTTCCTCCAAGTCTTCTCCAGTTGGTGTCTCAAATTCTGATCCAACCAGTTCTGGGTTCAGGTCAAGTTTCTTAATTTTCCTCCTGGGGTTTGTCTATGCTCAATTGGGTTCGTCTTGGTTTTCTCTAATTTTGTGCTTTGTGGTTTAAATATGAGATTTTGCTAATTGGGTTTTATTTTCAGTTTTGTTGTCTTACTTTTCCTTTTGGGTTTGTATTAATTTTTCTACAATTTGGTAATCGGGTTCAATCAATTGGGTTCGTCTTGGTTTTCTCTAATTTTGTGCTTTATGGTTTAAATATGAGATTTTGCTAATTGGGTTTTATTTTCAGTTTTGTTGTCTTACTTTTCCTTTTGGGTTTGTATTAATTTTTCTACAATTTGGTAATCGGGTTCAATTGATTTTAAGATATCTGATAATTGAGTTTTGATCAGCTGTTATCTCAAATTTCGTTGCGTTTTTCATGCTCTTTCTCCCGTTTTGGTAAAAAAACTAGTAGAAGTTTGGGGTGTTTGATATTGAGTTTCTATAAACCAAATTTTGTGGGATCAACTTGTGATTGTATTACTCAAGTATTTGTTCTGTTACTTCTGCAGCATCTCGGAAATGGTCACAGATGCAGATTTGAAGTTTCTAATTGAAAATTTGGAGGAAAAGACCCGTGAAAATGAGAAATGGGACAATGTCATAGAGAAAAGAAATGATCTTCTATCCTACTATGCAAAATGCTGCAAGCCTAAGGTCGTTCATACCGGTGTTGTTTTTCTGACAAGTTAAATCTGATTCTTGTGTCTTGTTGTTTCATGAGTATCACCCCAAATTTGCTCGAGGCATCTACTCTCGGTCTAGTATCTGTTGCTAGCACAACTACTTGTTTCCTTGTTTTACTCTACTGGTTCTAGAGAATAAAGGCTATGGAATTGAGTTAATGCATATTTGTTCTTGCTTTCAGGATGGCCCTGTGAAATACTTGAGCTCAACAATATTTGAGAATTGCTCTCCTGAGAAGCTGAGAGACTTCTACATGGACAATGATTACAGAAAGCAATGGGACAAGATGCTGATTGAGCATGAGCAGTTACAGGTGGACAAAAACAAGGGGGTTGAAGTTGGTCGGTCAATAAAAAAGTTTCCACTGTTGACAGCTAGAGAATATGTGTTAGCTTGGAGGTTGTGGGAGGGGAAAGATAATACATTCTACTGTTTTATCAAGGTAACTGATTCCAACAAAATCGTTCACATGTAAATTACTTCTAGGCAATTTTGAGCCGTGCATCGTTTTTATTTTCCATGTGCTGGTGCTCCAAATGTTGTCTAGTGAATTCATTTATGCAGTTATGCATCTCTCTCTCTCTCTCTCTCTCTCTCTAATCCTTTACTGTTCTTTACCTTGTGACAGGAATAATCTATTATAATCTATTAAACAGGGATTGCTTTAGGAATATTCTTGAAAGAAAAGTTTATAGTACATAACATCAGAAAATACCCTTTATTTGCTTGTAATTCCCATCACTAACATAATACCCTTTGTTTGCTTGTAATTCCCTGCACTAACATAATGCCCTTTGGTTTTTTTAGGGATTAAGTTTTTGCCTTTGATGCGTTTGATCCTTTTAGAACTTCTGCCTCTCTTTGTGAGTTGCCTAATATGTTTTCCAATTTTTGGTGATAGCAGGAATGTGAACATCCTTTGGCACCACCCCAGAAGAAGTATGTGCGTGTTGGTATTTTCAGATCTGGTTGGCAAATCAGAAAAGGCAAGCTCCCAACGAATCCCTCTTCATTTGTTTCCTTTCTCTCTACCTTATGAAAATAATTTTCTCTGTCTTTACAATTACTTACAATTTGTCAGTTTGTCCAGTTTGGGCTGCTTTTATTACTCGTACAATACTACTGTGAACTATAAGGCCTATTCCAAATAAAACATATGCTTCATTAAGCTTTATCCTATTCAGCATGATGCAGCAAATATTCCAACAAGGATCATATTAGTTTTGCTTCATGTACTGGTGGTGGATAAAGGAATAATTTTCTTCTGCTTTAGCGTGACTTGCACTTTTCAGACTAAAAAGAAAGGAACCACTTACACATAAAAGTTAAAAGGCTTGTTTGGCTGACATTCTGGCAGACTGCATTATATCTGTAAAAGTGGTACTTGATGTCTTAAAATGAGAAAAAGAAACTGTTTATAATTTTGTGATTTTTAATAATCTCCTACAGTCCCTGGTAGAAATGCCTGTGAAATCAAAATGTTTCACCAAGAAGATGCTGGTTTAAATGTGGAGATGGCAAAATTAGCTTTTTCCAGGGGCATATGGAGTTATGTATGTAAGATGGATACTGCACTTCGCAGATATTCTACAATCAGCAATCATCAGTTAAGTTCTGGTGCTACTGCTGTCACTTTGATTAAAAAGGTCAGGACAATTCTCTTCAATATAGTAATATTGTTTAACTGTTTATATACATTGCTTGTCATGTTACATTTCTTGATAGCAATTGATATCATTTATCAGGGTACTTGGCTAGTTGTCATGTATTAATTTCGGTTGGGAGTTAGTTGTGGTTGATGAATTGTCTTGGTGTATGTAATAAACAAATTTCACTTGATGGTTAGTTGTCTGGAACAGCTGTGTGTAGGCATCATGTTTCCTAAATCTTGGCTTTATTGTGCTGTTTAGTAAGGGTTTCATGCCTTTTAAATTAATGGTTCTAAACAACCGTGTGCATTTTGAGTGTTGACTAAACTTGGGTTTGGTTGACCTAGACAAGGTCCTATTACATCCAGAGCCCATATTAGTACAAGTTTGTAGCATTGTGCAGCCGAGATGAAAGCATCATTTGAATGGTTGTGTTAACTCAATTACTCCCCTCATGCGTGTGTCTGGTGTTTTATATTGGTGAAATGATACTTACCGTCATTTTACAGGGATCATTAGCATGCTTCCTGGTCATAGAAACAACTAGAAGGATTCAAAGGAACTGTCTGGTTCATATTTATAGTTTAGGACAAGTCATGCCTGGGTTTTTTAGTTCCAGAGATTATAACATATCTAATCTTCTACATACTTCATCTGCATGCTGTTTTTGCTGTTGATTGTTATTCTCCTCCACACAGGTTCCCCCTGGATTGGAAGCCACAGATAGTATGACTTCTCAAGAAAACTCTGCAGCAACTTCTGTTCACAGACCTATCATTGGTGGGGAGAGGAAATTGTCAAGAACACCATCAAAGAAATTGCTTGCCAATGGCTTGCTGATTCTTGGGGGTGTGGTCTGCTTGTCTCGTGGTCACTCTAGCCTCGGTGCTAAAGTTGCCATGGCGTACATCTTAACCAAACTGGGTAAGCGTGGTGCGTCATCAAGTGAAAGCAGCCCAAGTTCAGGTGCATGACCTCGTTGGCATCACAACTAATTTTGGAGGGCCGAGTAAAGTTATGTTGTATAAATTATAGACAGGGCCCATCTACCAAGAAGACCGACTACTACACTACTTTTGCAAAATGAGAAATGGAGGAAAGGGTAGGGGGTAGTTCCTCCTTAATGATTTTCTGTACATCATGCCTCCCAAATTTCGTACGTATCTGCAACCCTTTTACCAGATTTACATTCTGAAGCCTAGCAATTGGATTTCACACTGATAAATAGGAAAGGCTTGTTGATTCTGGTGCACTTTTTAAGTTGTAGTCCTGGAAACTAGTCATTATATATGAACTCTTGTGGGTTACAGAGTGTAATGGTGTGTGGCTGCAGTTGGGCTCATTACTCCTGTATGATAACTCAGACTTTCTGCAATGAACTCAAAGCTGCTTTAGAAGTTCTCAGAACTACTGGCATGGGTAAGGCGTTTGGACCATGATGTTTATATGTATGTGAGTACCATACTTACATCCTTCATTTTGTGTATTAATTATTACCTTGAGGAAATGCGTTGATATCCTAATAATGTAAAATTGTTCTAGACTATTTCTTCTTGGTGAATTATACTCATCCACTGGAAATTAGACCCAGCACCTCACCAGTCAGGCAATTGGCCCAAAGTGCATAGACTTTGTAATCGATGCCCTCCCTACACGAAGGAACTCGACCTTAGATAATAGAAAGGGCTATTGTTTGCTGGCAGCATAACACTAACAGATGCCCCATCTGCATGCAATTTCATCAAAGGAAGGTCGTTTCATTTTATCATTTTATGGCCAAATCTGCATATGGTACTCATTATGTTTGGAATGGTTAGGTACTTTCGTCTCCTTGGTTTCATAGCTTTTCCTCTTCTTTCTTTGTACCTCAAAAGCTACTTAGAACGTTCAAAGTCAAAATGTCTATGTTTATCAATAAGTTTAGAGTTCAGCCCAAATCTAGTCCTCACTCTATTTGATCTTATTTAATATTGTGTTCTGAGAGCATTGACATCATTATTTCTGTGTGTGCAACAAAACTTTCTTGTTGCCGTCAAAACTCACTCCCACCTCTCATGGAATTGAAAAGAATGCGCGCATAATTTATTTTGGAAAGGGATTAGAAAATTTTATTCTCTCCCACATACAAATTTTCACATCTGCATATTTCTGCTTTTATGCTGAACAAATCATCTTTGGACATAATAATTTCTTCAATGGAGAGGGATCGTGACCTGCATAGCTACCTTCTTTTTTAATTTTTTTTAATTAATTTATAAAATCAACGGGAAAGGGGATTTGAAACTTGTGATATTCTAACATTGGAAAAAAAAACAAAATACAGGAGACCACTTGCTGTGAGAAGAAATTCTTTTGTATAATCGCCTTCTGACAATATCTAATAAGATAAGGTTGGTTTGTTGTGAGAGGATGATTGTATACAACGATCTTATATAAAAAAAGGTTAATATATATTTATTCTTTTTGGGAGAGGGGTTGTATATAACAGTTGTATACAAAAATGAAACAGGCAGCAAAAGGGTATGATGGGTAAATTTCCAGCTGGGCATTTGAAAAACAGTTGAAAGAGGCGGAAAAACGTTGGGTCTCTCGGGAGTCTCTCATTTGGTCCTCACGTTTCGCTGAGACTGTTGCAAATGCTGTCTTTCTCAACGATTTTTAACTGTACATTGTTAATGCTGATGCCTCTTCTTTCCTCTTCCTCTCTAATTTTAGCCAACTCACATCATCTCTCTCAGAAAACCAACCCAAGAAACACCCCACTAACAACAACATTCACCAACAAAAAACATACAACAAAACACAAAACAAGAAAATATAAAGTTTAGGATGCCTGCTCTTTTTTTTACCTTAATCAATCTATCAGCATCTTCACCCAAAAATCCTCCTCTTTTTCTGATTCAAAACCCATAACCCACCACCCTTTTCTTGTGATTGTTTTTTTTAAAAAAAAAAAAATTGTTTTTGCTTTCTGGGTTTTGCTTCCCTTTTTGTGCTTTGAAAGGATGATCCACTTCCACAACATTCTGGTGTTGTGGGTTGTTTTATTTGGGTTCTTCACAACTGGGGTTTATTCCAAGACTAATTCCCAAGATGGTAAGCATATCTGATTTTCTAGTCTAATGTATGTGTAATATGTGTAGTTTCTTGTGTTTAGATTTTAAATGTATAGCTTCAATCTATTTATGAGGGCTCAATTTGATCCTGAGAGGGAATATCTATATAAATTAAGATTACTGGGAGGTAAGGTATATCTATGATGAAGTGAGATTACAAATTTTACAATCCAACGAGAATTTCTTGTTAAATAAAAAAATGTGTTTGAACCATATGTTAGTTCTGGTTTTTTTTTAGTAGATGACTGGAATTACAACATTATCAGGCGAAATTTTCACCTGTGAGAGATGTTCCTCATATGATCATATGATCAATTGAAAAAAAAAGAAAAAAGAAAAAGGAAAGCCCTCAACCCTTGGCAAAATTTCAGAAATGCCAAGTCAGTTTGTTAACAATTTTCATAATGGCTTCTAGCTAGGCATCTACTGTCCTGATTTTGAGCTTCCTTGAAACATTTCTAATTTGTAATTCTCAGGGCCTGTCACCTTTACATGTCCTTAAATGTTCTTATGAAGATAAACAGAAATCAACTAATTGGAACATTCTATTCAAATACTCAGTTTAATGTCAGAAGTTTCATTTGAATATTTGTTTTTTCTTTGTCTATACTCTATACCACTGTATTACAAGTTTCATCAGAATTTTGTCTCGTCTATTGCGCCAGTTTTTGAGCACCTTCATGACATGAGTTTCATTTGAATGTTTACTTATTTTTCTGTCCCACTGCACCATCTACATCATATTTCCATTTTCCTCCATGAAAAAGATAAGTACTTCAATATTCTGATGTTTTACTGTGCTTTGCAGTCACTTCACTTAATGTGATGTATAACAGCATAAACTCTCGTTCGAAACTAAGTGGTTGGAAATCAAGTGGAGGAGACCCTTGCGGCGATTCCTGGAAAGGGATAAAATGCTCAGGCTCATCTGTAACTGAAATGTATTTCTCATTTCTTACATACATATATACTTACATTATCCAAATCTATGGTGAAGAGAGCGAACAGTTCGATTATTTACAAGATATATGCCTAAAATGTACAAGTTCAACCTTTTTTCTAAATTTTATGCAGAGATCTGTCTGACCTTGGGCTCAGTGGATCAATGGGCTACCAGCTTGCAAGCTTAACATCTGTCACTCGCTTGTAAGGACCAGTTCATTAGAATAGGCTTTTCTTTTTATACATATTTTTGTTTTCAAAGCTCATAATCTGAAGGATATGCATTTGTTCGTCATAGTACAGTGATTTAAGCAAGAACAACCTCAATGGCGATATACCGTATCAACTGCCTCCGAATGCAAAGTACATGTAAGTCCGCAGACAAACACTTCATATTATATAACATTGCATGTTATCATCAGGGTGTGTGTGTGTGCGCGTGCGTGCGTGGATGAATTTAATACGCGTGAGGCCATAAACTCTTGTTTATTTCCTGCAGATTGACAGTTTATTATTTCGTCTTGCTATACTTATTTGTTACAATGACTTTATCCAACAATCAGACCTCAGTTTATTTCCATCATTGTCAATACTAATCTAATTCCGTTGATCTGCAGAGATCTTTCTCAAAATGCCTTCACAAATACTGTGCCATATTCAATATCTCAGATGTCTGACCTTGAAACTCTGTAAGTAGAACTTGTTCTTGTGTTAGCATAATCTTGTAAGGAGCCACTCCCATTTCTCACAAATTTGTGGGTAAATGCAGAAATCTTGGTCGTAACAAGCTCAATGGACAGTTGACTGATATGTTTGGGAAACTTACTAAACTCAAAGAGCTGTAAGTTCTTCTAACTTTGCATTAAAGGTTGTACTCTTTTTTTTGTTGTTGTTGGTGCTTTTCCCTATTGTACATTTTCTTTTCAAGAAGCTAGGGTATTTGAGTTTAGCTAGCACCAAGGTTTCATGTGTGTTTGTTATGTCTCTTACTATAATACAAACTTCAACTCCTCTTGAACTTTTGTAAATGGCTTCTACCGTCCATTACCCCTCATTGTCCTCTTAAGCTTTGGAAATTCTATTCGTACCCTGACTGCCATGAAAGAATGTGACCGGTGGTAATGCCATTTTTGAATTAGATAGCTATTCTTGTATTTAGATATGACATAGATACGTCAGTACTTGAAGGATTATTGACTAACTCATATATCATGAAATGGCGTGCAGGGATTTATCGCACAACTCAATGACTGGCAACTTGCCTCAGAGTTTTGGAAAGCTCTCAAGCCTGAAAAAATTGTAAGAATCAATAAAATTTAAACCTGCATGTGTGTCCAAGGTTCCTGGTTGCTAAGTCCTCTATGTCTCCATGCAGGAATCTGCAGAACAATCAATTTACTGGTCAAATCACTCTACTTGTGTACACTCCCGTTGAGGACCTGTAAGTATACTTGAGCTAGATTTTGTTCTATAAATGATAGTTCTATATGTACCTGTTAGAGTTAGTAGTTGTTTTCACTCAACGAATTCATTATCATGCTGGCAGGAATATTGAAAACAACCGCTTTTCTGGCTGGATCCCTAACGAGTTGAAGGGTATAAACATAAAGTGAGTATCCTTTTCAAAGATCAATGTCAAGGATGAAGCTCTTAATGATTTGCTTCTGACTTTTTTATTATCTAATTGAAGGTCTGGAGGAAATTCTTGGTCGTCTGGACCATCTCCACCTTCTCCCCCTGGTGCACGCCGTAATAGAGGAGGAGGGTCTTCCTCACAGAGTGGTGGGGGGAAGTCTTCTGTAGCCACTGGATTAACCATAGCTGGGATAGCTCTGGCCATATTGTTGGTGCTTGCAATTATAATTGCCCTTTTTTCAAGAAGAAGACGTTCTTCTACTTCACACCTCCTTGATGATGACAGGCTTAGCCAGCGTAAATCCTTTGGTGCCTCCTATTCATCTAAGGAATTATCTAGAGAACTGAATTCTTCATTCAGAAATAAAGGTAATTTCTTCATTCAGAAATTTTTTTGATGGAAAATTTTGTTAGAATTGTCTTCGAAATATCTTTGATTACGAGTTTCTGATAAAGTTTGTTATATTCTTATTTGGATTTTCTTTGCTAATTTATTTGTATTTTAAGCTGTTCTAATGAAATTCTGCGACACTCTTAACATAGAACTGAACTACTGTAAATCTACTTGCAATGTAAGTCAATGTGTATGTGATGAGCTTTCCACCTGATATTATTTCTTGCCCCCCAAGTCTAGGTTCCTGCCCCATTGGTCATGCAGTCAAAATAATGTATCAACTGGCTTTTCAATATCTGTCACTTTACAAATGTTTATTAACTTTCTACTAACCAGATGATATGCCGGTGACAGATCCTGGAGCCGTTTCAATTGACATAAAGCCTGTTTCAAAATCTCCATCAATTGGTTTTAAGTCGATTTCTGGACGTTTGCAATCCTTTGCCAGAAGAAGCACCTCTGTAAAAGCTACGAATTACGCTTTGGCAGATTTGCAGGTTGCTACTGCTAACTTTGCACCCACTCGCCTTCTTGGGCAGGGTACCATTGGACGTGTCTATAGGGCTAAATATGATGATGGGAAGGTATAGTTTTTTATTACTATATAGTTGCTACTCACCACCAAATCTTCTATTGGTTCATGTTATAATTTGTGTTTAAACATAAGTCCTAGCATAAAACTTCATTTGGAATTACTGATGTGGATATCTTTATCAACCGGAGTTAGAGATGGTCCTATCTTATTATTAAGAGGTGTCTCCCAATTTTTACTCACAGTTCTTATGCCATATGCATGTCAGGTTTTGGCTGTGAAAAAGATTGACTCCTCATTGTTTCAAGGCTCAGCGCCACAAGAATTTTCTGACATTGTTGTAAATATCTCCAAGATTCGCAATGCCAACATCGCCGAACTTGTTGGTTATTGTTCAGAACACGGGCATAACATGTTAATTTACGAGTACTTCAGGAATGGCTCGCTTCATGAATTCTTACACATGTCAGATGACTACAGTAATCCCCTAACTTGGAACACAAGAGTCAGAATTGCTTTAGGCACTGCCCGGGCTGTTGAGTAAGTGACTATAAAACCTACTCCAGAAATTGCTCATACATTTTTCTATCAACCTCATTAGCCAATATGTTTAGTGATCTGAATTGAGCAAATTTGGTTTACCAGGGTTTCTTGCGGTCATTGAAATCAACTATTTGTGAACTTTTTTCAGGTACCTCCATGAAGGCTGCTCTCCATCCACAGTTCACAAGAACATCAAATCATCAAATATTTTTCTTGACATTGAACTCAATCCTCGTCTCTGCGATTATGGCTTGGCAACCTTCCATCAGGTTAATTGCATTCTCTTGAAACTCAGTGAATCATTGTGTTTATAGGATCAATTTCTTATATGTTCAACCTGAATGGTGCAATGTACTCTTTTCAGCGTACTAGCCAAAACCTTGGGATGGGATACAACGCTCCAGAATGCACTAAGCCATCAGCCTATACAGCAAAGAGTGATGTTTACAGTTTTGGGGTAGTCATGTTAGAGTTATTGACAGGTCGTATGCCGGTTGACAGGTGTGTTACATTGGCGTCTCGCTCTGCCTTTTATTCATAAACCTTGCCAATGTCTTGCCAGTCTTAACCATTTTTGTTTCCTTTCTTTAGTTCAAAACCACCTGTGGAGCAGTGCCTTGTCCGGTGGGCAACCCCACAGCTCCATGATCTCGATGCCTTGTCACAAATGGTGGATCCTGCTCTCCGTGGACTCTACCCTCCCAAGTCAGTCTCGCGGTTTGCTGACATCATTGCCCTCTGTGTTCAGGTGATTTCTACACACCCAAAAATACACACACATATCTACCTATATAGGGAAATGTAGCATTTATAGGGCTCTGGTTAGGCTTGGCTTTGGGCATCTAGAACTGTAAGAGTGCTGCTATTTGTACCACATTTATTAACAGTCTCTCTGCAACAGAGAGGCTGTCAGCAAGTTACTCAATAAATATGGTACAAATAGCATCATTCGAACGGTATTATCAACAATTCCATAAGAATAAAAAAAAAGAGGCTGTTTCTGCAAGTATTGGTTCACCTATGCATTTACGCTTTTATATTGAGTACTGGGAAATGACAGAAGATTGTCCTTGACTAACATTTTCATTCTTTAATTTGTATCTACAGCGGGAGCCTGAATTCCGGCCACCTATGTCAGAGGTGGTGCAACAGTTAGTGCGGTTAGTTCAGCGCTCTAGTATGAACATGAGAGAGGATCTTGGTCTCGGGGCGTCTCGTCACTCGAGTGCCATGAGCAGCATGAAAGAGGATCTTGCAGCTTCTCGCAGGTTGACCGACTTTTGATGGTGATTTGCATTTTGATCAATATCATGTAAGCAAGCATATAGGAGACACAGATTGAGTCATTCCATTAAATGTTTTTCTCTGTCTCTCCCAAAGCTGCCCACTATTTGTTAATAGACTTCCTTCAAAATTAATCTCATGAAAACCTGGGCCCTAAAGTTGTTCAAGGCAGTTTAGCTAGTTCATTATTGGAGAAGCAGATTTGAGAAAGAGGAAAAAAAAAAAGGTTATTGGAAATTGTTCATGGGAGACTACAAAGCCAACCTCAGGGAGAGTGTATGCTTCAACATGATGCATTTTGGGGGATGGTTAGGAATAGTTTGTAAACTTGGTCTTGTCCCCCAACCGAGTCTTGGTTTTGTTCATTGCTCAAATTGATGAATGTTGATATCAACTTTAAACAATTTTCAAAAATTGCTTAATTTGCAGAGATCTATCTGGCTTGAGGAATCAGACATTGAGATTGAGTTATAATTTCCAATTTAATTTGGCTTTTGTTGGATTGTTCTTAGAAAGCCACAGAAAGCTATAAATTTTCTGTCATTTTCTGTCAGAAATGAGTGCAACCAGTATATGGGCTACAGTGGGCTGTAGCCCAAGGACCTTTAAAAAAAAAAAATTAGACTTAAGCTAAAGTTAACACGTCTTCTCCTTGTTTTCTGGGCCGTCATTTTGGGGATGGGTATTGTATGACTACTTTCTTTATACTAGCCTCTCTGCATGCGCTTACGCGCTTGCGAGAGGCTTTTTAAAAGAAAAAATTAAATTTATTTTAGAATTAAAAAAGATAATGGGTAGTTGTGTTCCATAAAAAGAGGATCTATTATCTGATTTTTCTTTTAATTTAAATTTTTTTTAATATGAAAAAGTGTAAATTTACCATATTATCCTCACTTAATTAATAATTTCAATTCTTAATGTTTGCATTAACCAAGGGCATTTTTTGGTATTTTCGATGTTTCGCCATTCTCTGCCTTTTGCTTTATATATATAGATTATACCCCAGCCAACATGAATTAGTTCATTACGTGTAATTATTAATAAATCAAACGTAGTGGAAAAAAGAGCATGCAAATGAAATCTTTATTTGATGATCTCTTTGCAATCTTACCCATTCATGTTTGACCGTCTAAGGCCCCGTTTGGGATTGCTTTTTTTTTTGGCCAAAAACCTGCTTCACTTTAAAGTTAAGCAGTTTAAGGTGTTTGGTAAAAATAAAATATCCCGATTATTTTAAAAGCAGTGGCCTTTTGACAGCAGCTTTTAAAAGCAGACTCTGGGTTGCTTTTCAAAGCTGCTTTCAAAAGAAGCAGAGATGAACCTTTAATGAATTTTTTTAATTCCCAAAATACCATCATTAAGCACGTCAAATACGCTGTCTTACAGCCTTTGTAGTCTCCCTACGTGCAGGTACTAGCGGTCTGTAAGACTCCAAGATATTGTACACAAACTCAAGATCCGTTATGAGCACGTTGATAGACGGATATAGGTATCCAAGTCACATAACCATTGCCCAAAATAATAATATAAGTAGAGAAAATATAAAAAGTAAAAAAAGAGAGAATCATATTGTGGTGGTGATTGTGGTATGTGATATTCTAATGGTGTTGTGGTTGTTCAAATGTGAAGGAGGAATAGCCTTTTATAAGCATCCAATAACATGTAACCTTCACTACATTAAACCAAAAAATTACAGCATTCAATATAGAAATAATACCTGAGAAATTAAATATGTATAACCCCACAATAAATAAAATAAAACTCCCAAAATAATTGAATAAATAAACGATTAAATTTTTAAAACCTTTTAAAATTCCAACACATCTTCATCGCATAATACTTGTGAAAGATATATGGAGGATTTGATGAACCCATCTCACCATGTCGACGAAGTTATTAATCGACAATTAAAGGAATAAATTTTGATGCAATAGATTTTACTGCTCTATATTTTATAGCCATGCATAGCTTTTTGGTTGACACTAATACTACAGTGTTTTAATGCAAGCTGGAAGAAAAGTTTGCAACTTTTTTTCTTTAATTTGGACCATCAGAGAGTAAGAAAGAAAGAAAATTCAAGTGATTTGAAATTGAATCAAAAAATGACTTTAAGAAAACCCACTTGATTAGTTGACTTAATCTTGTATTTATTAAGTGCTGATTAGCCTTTGATTTGTATCTTGTACAAAACCAAGCAAGGCAAATGATTTGAGAGAAATACCCTTAATCAAGGTTGGCAGTTTTTTTGTGGGGAGGTGAGGGAGAGAGCGACAAATAGACAGAGAGGGCGAGGGATGAGGAGGTTGCACATCGGAAAGAAGAGGTTGGGCTGGGTGGATGCCGCTGGGAGCTGGATGGGTTTAGGGTTGATACTCGGGGGAGGGGAGAATGGATGTTGGGTTTTTTTTTTTTTGTTGTTGTTGTTGTTTGGGAATTGAAGAATTGTTTATTATTTATTTTGCCCACATGGAGTCCATCTCATTAAAAAAAAACTAAGCCCATATATTAAATTACAAAAATACCCCTACCACATCATCAGATTCAACAGAGTTTTGGATGGAGTTGACTCCATCAGGTAAAGTGGATCACCAAACCTTGGTCAAGCGGGGAAAGTGGGTCACTTTAAGTTTTGGGGAGCAAAATGAGATTTGATCGTAATTTCAGGAACATTGGTGTAATTAAGCCATTAAAATATATATAACAACAAAAGGCATGATACAAGCACCCAACTCAAATTGTGGTCCTAGTTGAGTGTTGACGTTGATTTTTTGACATTGCAAACCTAGTATGTGGCCCTTAGCATTAGCACTAGCCCTCACCCATACTTCACCCCCACATGTGAGCCATTCTGTCTCTTTAACAATGTACCCCCACATGTGAGTCATTCAGTCTCTTTAACAATGTACAAATATCATGGGATCACACACACTAGTAAGGGGTTCGAACTTGTGATTATTGATCTGCCATATACCGACTAATGTGAACCCTTGTCATGTTATAGTTGAAATGGCAGAAGCAAAGATTTGACCATATACTGAAAGAGAACTAATGTGATCGCAAAATTTGATTAAATTGGGGGAGGCGATCCATGGAGCCGTACCAAAGAGTCCCATGCCAAGATGAAGCTAGCAGCTGTACCCACAAATAAGACCATCCCCACCGTTTATTTTTGCTCTTGATTTTCAAACTGCGGTGGAAACTTGGTGGGAACTTGAATGATTCTTTTGAATTAATTAACATATATAGGTAGGCTCACTGACTTGGACTTTGGTGGGTAGGAGGAATATCGAGTGGTAAGACTTGCTTTTGCTTTGGCTAATATTTGTGCACGTCCACATTGACTTAATTGCTCCCATCTTTCCTTTTAAGTTTGAATTATAAATGTAATTTATCGCTTCTTTTTTTAAGGCGAGACAAGAAAAGAACCAAATAATGCACCATAAACCTGTACACTTTTGCTAAGGCTCCCCATTTAGGTTAGCCTTTTTTTTCCGCTGTGATCTGATCATGCACGTTTGAAATTATGTAGGCAATTATTTTTGTTAGGTTTCTTGGTGCAATATTGTTGACTTCCTGATCTATACTTTTTCAGTGACAGGCTTGATTCTTATATGAGATAGTTAGTTATATATTCATTCTTAGCACTAGTGATATAAATAAACCTTACACTATTTAATTTTCATAAACAAACTCAAACTCACCCAAAAAATGACAACTAACCCTATTAAATTTAGGGAGATTCACTATTATACTCAATATAATAGTCCAAATTATATATACAAAAAAAACCACTATATAAAATGGACTTTAGAAATACACCAAAAGTCCATTTACAATATAACAAAGAGGCTTTTAACTTTTTATAAATTACAAAACTGCCATCAATTTTTTAAAACAAGCCCAATTCAAAATCCTATATGAAATGTAATCTATCACTTCTTTTTATTTTAAAAAAATATTAATAATTTCAGGCGAGACTATAAATGAACCAAATAATGGACCAAAAATTATTAAACGTAGTTGTCATATTAATTGTTTTTGTACACGTTTTCTAATTCTTCCCATTTGGGCTAGCTTTTTCTTCCACCGTGATCTGATCCTGCATGTTTGAAAGCAATTATTTTTCTTAGCTTTCTTGGTGCAATATTATTGATTTCTTGATCTATACGCATTCAGTGACGGGCTTGATTTTTATATGAGATGTTTAGTTATATACCCATTTTTAGCACTAATGATGTAGAGTACACCATTTAATTTTCATAAACAAACCAAAAAAAAAACCTCAAAAATGACAATTAGTCCTATTGAATTTAATTTTGATTATTAAATTACTTTGATGCCCTATTGAGTGTTTTTGGTTTTATTATGAGGTTTTGAGGTTAGGTTTGTTTTAAGATATCCATGGCAGTTTTATAATTTTTAGAAAGTTCGAAGCTTTTTTATTATGTTGTAAATTTGATTTGGGTGTGTTTTTAAAGTCTATTTCATATAAGTTTTTTTATATAATTTGAATCGGGTATAATAATGAATCTCTCTTTTTATATTAGTTGCACACATGCATAGGTACTTGTGCCGGCTTCAGCTTGCAAAACTCACACAAACACACGGAGATGGAGACACACATGATTGGGCAATCCAAAAGTGATTTGGTTTGTAGGAAATGGACTCTACTCTCTATTAGGGCTCGTCAATGGGCCGGGCCGGGCTAGCCCGGCTCAAATTTAATGGGCTTGGGTCGGGCCGGGACGGGCTTTAAAGAGGAGAGAGAAAATAGCGGGCCGGGCCGGGTTTTTTTAGAAAATTCAAAGCCCAAGCCCGACCTATGAGTCGGGCTTGAGAAAGCCCGACCCATGAGTCGGGCTTGAGAAAGCCCATCGGGCCGGGCTAAGCCCAACGGGCCGGGCCAAAACGGGCCTACTTCAATCGAAAAAAAATCATAAACTTAATCATAAGGGCATTTTAGTCCAAATTTAAGATTAAACTCACTTAATTCCAATATTTTCACATCAAACCAAATTCATAAAACACCTAATAAAGTCACACAACTTAATAAGAGTTTCTACAAAAATAATAAAACCAAGTATTGTTTTTGAGGTTATTACATAATTAGACCGTAATACGTTTTAAGAAATAATTTTTTTTTTAAAGGCCTTGGGCCGGGCTGGGCTTGGCCAGGTACAAACCAAGTATTGTATGAATAAATATGCAAATGTTTGGTGATGTGTTCAAAAAGCATGATTATATTTGGTGGTACGATTATGTTTCGTGATATGATTATATTTGGTGATATGATATGTTGTTCATCTTATTTATATATATATATAATTGTTGTATTAATAATTGACACAAATTAAATTAATGCGTTAATCATCCAATTATAAAACTAGGAATGAGTAAAGAAAAGTAAATGAAATGAAACAAATTATATATGTGATTTAAGTAATATAATCCTAATCCTAAACTCTTATTTATACATAATTATATATGTATGCTGGCCTAACGGGCCGGGCTTTTGTGGGCGGGCCAGGACGGGCTTTCTTGGGCCTAATCGGGCCGGGCTTCAAAACTCAAGCCCAAGCCCGGCCCGGCCCAAGGCGGACCGGGCCATCTCAAAGCCCATAACGGGCCGGGCCGGACTTTTTTTCGATGGGCCGGGCGGGCCCCCATCGGCCCATGAGCCCGCGGGCCAAATGATGAGGCCTACTCTCTATACCCAGTCAGTCAAAGTGCCGCAGACCCATTCAAAACGTTTATTTAGAAGGAGAAATTCAAAACGTTTATTAGAAGGAGAAATTCAAAGCGTTTATTAAAAAAATAAATTCAGCTTTCATGTTCCCACACACATAACCCAATTATTATATTGGGCTTTCATTATTATAAGTTAGGAATTAAGAGCTGAAAGTTTTAGTGACCCAGTAGGAAGTTCACTACTTGTACAAACCAATTGTTCGATTCGTTACCTTTAGGTGTGGAGTTTTAATTTAAACAAGTGTTACTGCAATTAGGAGTGGATTATTTATATTTTAATTGTAGATTATTGTTGTATTTACATATGTGGGATTTACACAGTATGACTTGTATCGAGCCACTTATACCAACACATGACACGTTGGTAGTGTGTATGAGAAACCCTCTCCCATTGTAGTTTAGCTATCACTTATATTCAATATTTTAAAAAAAAAATTTGAGAGATGAAGATCACCAATTTATCAAATAGACAAGAAATGAACCAAATAATGCACCATAAATTGTACACTTTTTCTAAGGCTCCCCATTTAGGTTAGCCTTTTTTTCCCGCTGTGATCTGATCATGCACGTTTGAAATTATGTAGGCAATTATTTTTGTTAGTTTTCTTGGTTGACTTCCTGATCTATCCGCTTTCAATGACAGGCTTGATTCTTATATGAGATATTTAGTTATATATTCATTCTTAGCATTAGTGATATAAATAAATCCTACACTATTTAATTTCCATAAACAAACTCAAACAAACCCAAAAAATGATAGATAGCCCTATTAAATTTAGGGAGATTCACTATTATACCCAATATAATGGCCTAAATTATAAATAAATAAAAACCACTATATGAAATGGACTTTAGAAACACACCCAAAGCCCATTTACAATATAACAAAGAGACTTTTAACTTTTTATAAATTACAAAACTGCCATTAATTTCTTAAAACAAGTCCAACCCAAAATCCTATATGAAATGTAATCTATCACTTCTTTTTATTTTAAAAAAATATTAATAATTTCAGGCGAGACAATAAATGAACCAAATAATGCACCAAAAATTATTAAACGTAGTTGTCATATTAATTGTTTTTTGTACACGTTTTCTAATTCTTCCCATTTGGGCTAAGCTTTTTCTTCCACCGTGATCTGATCCTGCATGTTTGAAAGCAATTATTTTTCTTAGATTTCTTGGTGCAATATTGTTGACTTCTTGATCTATACGCATTCAGTGACGGGCTTGATTTTTATATGAGATGTTTAGTTATATACCCATTTTTAGCACTAATGATGTAGACTACACAATTTAATTTTCATAAAAAAATATAAAAAAAACCTCAAAAATGACAATTGGTCCTATTGAATTGAATTTTGATTATTAAATTACTTTGATGTCCTATTGAGTGTTTTGGGTTTTATTATGAGAATTTGAGGTTAGGTTTGTTTTAAGAAATCGATGACAGTTTTATAATTTATAGAAAGTTCGAAGTTTTTTTTATTATGTTGTAAATTTAATTTGGGTGTGTTTTTAAAGTCTATTTCATATAAGTTTTTTTTATATAATTTGAATTGGGTATGGTAATGAATCTCTCTTTTTATATTAGTTGCCCACATGCATAGGTACTTGTGCCAGCTTCATCTTGCAAAACTTTCCGTGGAGATGGAGACACACATGAAATGGACTCTACTCTATATACCCAGTCAGTCAAAGGCCCCAGACCCATTCAAAACGTTTATTTAGAAGGAGAAATTCAAAACGTTTATTAAAAAAAATAAATTCAGCTTTCATGTTCCCACACACATAACCCAATTATTATATTGGGCTTTCATTATTATAAGTTAGGAATTAAGAGCTGAAAGTTTTAGTGACCCAGTAGGAAGTTCACTACTTGTACAAACCAATTGTTCGATTCGATGCCTTTAGGTTTTGGAGTTTTAATTTAAAAAAGTGTTAGTGCAATTAGGAGTGGATTATTTATATTTTAATTGTAGATTATTGTTGTATTTACATATGTGGGATTTACAACTTGTATCGAGCCACTTACACTAACACATGACACGTTGGTAGTGTGTATGAGAAACCCTCTCTTATTGTAGTTTAGCTATCACTTATATTCAATATTTAAAAAAAAAAAATTGAGAGATGAAGATCACCAATTTATCAAATCAAGCCATACACGTAATTAAGGGATCTGTGGTGGCTTGTCCGTGGCCTGCACTTTTAGGCCACACCGCGTCTGTCTGTCCTTATTTGGGGTCAATGGCCCTAAATGGCGACGATGAGTAAACTGCCCTTTTCCGGCACACACACACATATTATACACCGGGCTGTTTAATGTTGACTTCGTTGAAAGAAAATGACGTATAGCTGATCAGCTTAATTACCAAAAGACCAAAAGACCAAAAACAATAACATCTCATGCCTATTCATACCTCATATTTTCTCTATTGTTATTTGTCTATAAAGTTCTCCTCCATTTCATCTCGCTATAACCTCATTCTCTACAATCTTCTTTGCAAACTGCACTTGCGGGGTTTCTCTCTCTCTCTCTCTCTCTCTCCGCGCGTGTTAACCATACACATACAACATACACACACATATATATATCTGAGCTAGCTAGCTAGCTGGCCAACCCCACCTCTCTTTCATTCTTAGCTATATAACCAAACTCTACAATAAGGTTTCTGCAGCTTCTTCTTTGCAAACTGCAAACTGCACGTACAGGGTTTCTCTCTCTCTCTCTCTCTCTCTCTCTGCGCGCGTGTTAACCATACATATATATACAACATACACACACATATATATATCTGAGCTAGCTAGCTAGCTGGCCAACCCCACCTCTCTTTCATTCTTAGCTATATAACCAAACTCTACAATAAGGTTTCTGCAGCTTCTTCTTTGTAAACTGCAAACTGCACGTACGGGTTTTCTCTCTCTCTCTCTCTCTCTCTACCTCTCTGTCTGTCTCTATCTCACACAAATATCCGTACACAGTACTATATATACAACAATTGAGACATTTACAAAATATGGAAAGCTAGGGGATCCTATGATTGATCTGCGCTATACATAAGATTTTCTTGAATATGCACTTATATATGTATATATATATATTCACCTAGCTACTTAGCACATCTTTATGGTGTATTGTTGCTTATACATTGCATGTGCATGAAACAGGTTCTTACTGAGAAGATATATATATACCTTGATATATAATTAATAAGAAAGAGATATTGAAGAATGTGGAAGCTTAAGGTTGCAGATGGAGGGAATGACCCTTACATCTACAGCACAAACGACTTTGTGGGGAGGCAGATATTTGAGTTTGATCCCGAGGCAGGAACTCCCGAAGAGCGAGCTGAGGTGGAAGAAGCTCGTCTTAATTTTTACAATAATCGCTATGAGGTCAAGCCTAGCAGTGACCTCCTATGGCGTATGCAGGTATTTATCCATTTAATTTCATTAGTACTCGGTAATATTCTCTTATTACATCTCAGACCAAAACGAAACTCTGATTGCAGTATTCAAAGCTAGGATAAGCTTCTTTCGCCTATGATAGGTTTGAGTTTAGCAAGAGAACATGAGTGTAAATTATAAATATTGGCGTATGTCGTCAAACTGTAAATTTGAGTTTAGCAACAGAACATGAGTGTATGTGGGTATAAAATATGATAGGTTTGTCTTGGTTTTTATTATTATAAAAATCTAAGGGGTTCCAAACTTGATATCATATCTTACCAAAAATAAATAAATAAATAAAAATTCAACTAGACAGATAGTTAGCTTTGAACCTGTCAACTTTTGAATTCCTTTTCTTGTTTTTAGCACTCATAAGTTTGTTCTATAATCAGCATCATGAATTAACTTACTTTTTCTCTAATACCAATCATAATCCTCTGTTCACTAAACTGCAGTTCCTAAAAGAGAAGAACTTCAAGCAGACAATTCCCCCAGTAAAGGTTGAGGATGGCGAGGAAATCACATATGAAATGCCTTTAGGTTTTGGAGTTTTAATTTAAAAAAGTGTTAGTGCAATTAGGAGTGGATTATTTATATTTTAATTGTAGATTATTGTTGTATTTACATATGTGGGATTTACAACTTGTATCGAGCCACTTACACTAACACATGACACGTTGGTAGTGTGTATGAGAAACCCTCTCTTATTGTAGTTTAGCTATCACTTATATTCAATATTTAAAAAAAAAAAATTGAGAGATGAAGATCACCAATTTATCAAATCAAGCCATACACGTAATTAAGGGATCTGTGGTGGCTTGTCCGTGGCCTGCACTTTCAGGCCACACCGCGTCTGTCTGTCCTTATTTGGGGTCAATGGCCCTAAATGGCGACGATGAGTAAACTGCCCTTTTCCGGCACACACACACATATTATACACCGGGCTGTTTAATGTTGACTTCGTTGAAAGAAAATGACGTATAGCTGATCAGCTTAATTACCAAAAGACCAAAAACAATAACATCTCATGCCTATTCATACCTCATATTTTCTCTATTGTTATTTGTCTATAAATTTCTCCTCCATTTCATCTCGCTATAACCTCATTCTCTACAATCTTCTTTGCAAACTGCACTTGCGGGGTTTCTCTCTCTCTCTCTCTCTCTCTCCGCGCGTGTTAACCATACACATACAACATACACACACATATATATATCTGAGCTAGCTAGCTAGCTGGCCAACCCCACCTCTCTTTCATTCTTAGCTATATAACCAAACTCTACAATAAGGTTTCTGCAGCTTCTTCTTTGCAAACTGCAAACTGCACGTACAGGGTTTCTCTCTCTCTCTCTCTCTCTCTCTCT
>NW_018921923.1:462308-487241 GCF_002207925.1 Prunus avium
AAAAAAATAAATTCAGCTTTCATGTTCCCACACACATAACCCAATTATTATATTGGGCTTTCATTATTATAAGTTAGGAATTAAGAGCTGAAAGTTTTAGTGACCCAGTAGGAAGTTCACTACTTGTACAAACCAATTGTTCGATTCGATGCCTTTAGGTTTTGGAGTTTTAATTTAAAAAAGTGTTAGTGCAATTAGGAGTGGATTATTTATATTTTAATTGTAGATTATTGTTGTATTTACATATGTGGGATTTACACAGTATGACTTGTATCGAGCCACTTATACCAACACATGACACGTTGGTAGTGTGTATGAGAAACCCTCTCCCATTGTAGTTTAGCTATCACTTATATTCAATATTTTAAAAAAAAAATTTGAGAGATGAAGATCACCAATTTATCAAATCAAGCCATACACGTAATTAAGGGATCTGTGGTGGCTTGTCCGTGGCCTGCACTTTTAGGCCACACCGCGTCTGTCTGTCCTTATTTGGGGTCAATGGCCCTAAATGGCGACGATGAGTAAACTGCCCTTTTCCGGCACACACACACATATTATACACCGGGCTGTTTAATGTTGACTTCGTTGAAAGAAAATGACGTATAGCTGATCAGCTTAATTACCAAAAGACCAAAAACAATAACATCTCATGCCTATTCATACCTCATATTTTCTCTATTGTTATTTGTCTATAAAGTTCTCCTCCATTTCATCTCGCTATAACCTCATTCTCTACAATCTTCTTTGCAAACTGCACTTGCGGGGTTTCTCTCTCTCTCTCTCTCTCTCTCTCTGCGCGCGTGTTAACCATACATATATATACAACATACACACACATATATATATCTGAGCTAGCTAGCTAGCTGGCCAACCCCACCTCTCTTTCATTCTTAGCTATATAACCAAACTCTACAATAAGGTTTCTGCAGCTTCTTCTTTGTAAACTGCAAACTGCACGTACGGGTTTTCTCTCTCTCTCTCTCTCTCTCTACCTCTCTGTCTGTCTCTATCTCACACAAATATCCGTACACAGTACTATATATACAACAATTGAGACATTTACAAAATATGGAAAGCTAGGGGATCCTATGATTGATCTGCGCTATACATAAGATTTTCTTGAATATGCACTTATATATGTATATATATATATTCACCTAGCTACTTAGCACATCTTTATGGTGTATTGTTGCTTATACATTGCATGTGCATGAAACAGGTTCTTACTGAGAAGATATATATATACCTTGATATATAATTAATAAGAAAGAGATATTGAAGAATGTGGAAGCTTAAGGTTGCAGATGGAGGGAATGACCCTTACATCTACAGCACAAACGACTTTGTGGGGAGGCAGATATTTGAGTTTGATCCCGAGGCAGGAACTCCCGAAGAGCGAGCTGAGGTGGAAGAAGCTCGTCTTAATTTTTACAATAATCGCTATGAGGTCAAGCCTAGCAGTGACCTCCTATGGCGTATGCAGGTATTTATCCATTTAATTTCATTAGTACTCGGTAATATTCTCTTATTACATCTCAGACCAAAACGAAACTCTGATTGCAGTATTCAAAGCTAGGATAAGCTTCTTTCGCCTATGATAGGTTTGAGTTTAGCAAGAGAACATGAGTGTAAATTATAAATATTGGCGTATGTCGTCAAACTGTAAATTTGAGTTTAGCAACAGAACATGAGTGTATGTGGGTATAAAATATGATAGGTTTGTCTTGGTTTTTATTATTATAAAAATCTAAGGGGTTCCAAACTTGATATCATATCTTACCAAAAATAAATAAATAAATAAAAATTCAACTAGACAGATAGTTAGCTTTGAACCTGTCAACTTTTGAATTCCTTTTCTTGTTTTTAGCACTCATAAGTTTGTTCTATAATCAGCATAATGAATTAACTTACTTTTTCTCTAATACCAATCATAATCCTCTGTTCACTACACTGCAGTTCCTAAAAGAGAAGAACTTCAAGCAGACAATTCCCCCAGTAAAGGTTGAGGATGGCGAGGAAATCACATATGAAAAGGCAACAGCCTCACTGAGAAGATCTGTTAACTTCTTTTCAGCCTTGCAGGCAAGTGATGGCCATTGGCCTGCTGAAAATGCTGGCCCATTGTTCTTCCTTCCTCCTTTGGTGAGTATATAATTTCTAATTTCCTTATAATTACAGTTATTTATTAGACACTTAGTTAGATTTTTTGCTAAAATTTGAATGTTTTGGAGCTTTTTACTAATTTACCTTTTTAATTCCTTTTTTTTTTTTTTGCAGAGTAAACTGCTGTTTAATGTTGACTTCGTTGAAAGAAAATGACGTATAGCTGATCAGCTTAATTACCAAAAGACCAAAAACAATAACATCTCATGCCTATTCATACCTCATATTTTCTCTATTGTTATTTGTCTATAAATTTCTCCTCCATTTCATCTCGCTATAACCTCATTCTCTACAATCTTCTTTGCAAACTGCACTTGCGGGGTTTCTCTCTCTCTCTCTCTCTATTTGGTATATTTGTTCACACAAATGGGATCAAATTTTAAATTTAATTTCCACTCCTTGTGCGTATATAAAGAATGGTAATGTATTTTTAGAATCAAGATGGTGGTTGGGGATTACATATTGAAGGCCACAGCACCATGTTCTGCACAGCCCTGAGCTACATTTGTATGCGCATTCTCGGAGAAGGACCTGATGGGGGCCAGGACAATGCTTGTGCCAGAGCAAGGAAGTGGATTCTTGATCATGGTAGTGTCACACACATGCCCTCTTGGGGAAAGACTTGGCTTTCGGTACGTATGGCCTTGTTGAATAATGAATGGAAAAAATATGAGTACTAGTTGCATTTATTAGGCTTCAATTAATATGAGAATTTTGCTTTTGTTTTAGATACTTGGCGTGTTTGAGTGGTCTGGAAGCAACCCAATGCCGCCGGAGTTTTGGATGCTGCCTTCATTTCTTCCTATGCATCCAGGTTAGCACACCTGCAGATTGAAGAACTCTGCAAACTCAAGGAGTGTCCTTGTGATTTAGTTAGAAGTTTTCATTTTTAACATCTTTTATCTTGAAAATGCAGCAAAAATGTGGTGCTATTGTAGGATGGTTTACATGCCTATGTCATATTTATATGGGAAGAGGTTTGTTGGCCCAATCACACCTCTCATTCTGCAATTAAGGGAAGAACTATATGCTCAACCTTACGATGAAATTAATTGGAAGGGAGTGCGCCATCTTTGCGCGAAAGTGAGTTTAACTTAAATTAAATTAGTTAATCAGTTTATGTTTCTTGTTTAAGTACAGAACCTGATTACAGGTATTTAATTGCAGGAGGATATCTACTACCCACACCCTTGGATACAGGACATCATGTGGGATAGTCTCTACATATGTACAGAGCCTCTTCTTACTCGCTGGCCGTTTAACAAGTTGGTCAGAGAAAAAGCTCTTCAAGTAACAATGAAGCATATTCATTATGAAGATGAAAACAGCAGATATATTACCATTGGATGTGTGGAAAAGGTAATGTGGATAAGGACACTGATATACCTAGTAGGACTCTGGAGAAAAATATTATCTTTTCAGATTCTCATCATGTTATTTGCATTACTTGAACAGGTGTTATGTATGCTTGCTTGTTGGGCTGAAGATCCAAATGGAGACTATTTTAAGAAGCATCTTGCTAGGATCCCAGATTATTTATGGGTTGCTGAAGATGGGATGAAGATGCAGGTTAGTACACATAGCATCCCAGATTGTTTATGCATATGATTTTAAGGCAGAGTTTTGCTCCTTTGGTAATTAATTCAAAGTGTAACTCACCTAAAAGAAGAGGAAAAACCTTAGAAGTTGACATATTTATTGTTTGATTGATATATGCAGAGTTTTGGAAGTCAGCAGTGGGATACTGGTTTTGCCATTCAAGCTTTGCTTGCTAGCAATCTCGCTGATGAAATTGGACCTACGCTCGCTAGAGGACATGACTTCATCAAGAAATCTCAGGTTCAATTTTAACTATAGTTTACATATGAATGTGTATCCGTTAATTTGTTCAGACTAATGAATCCTTTGCGCTCAAACTGTTCAGGTCAAGGACAATCCATCTGGTGACTTCAGAAGCATGCACCGCCACATTTCTAAAGGATCATGGACTTTCTCAGATCAAGACCATGGATGGCAAGTTTCTGATTGCACCGCAGAGGGTTTAAAGGTAACTAAATTTTCTCAAATGCTTCAATTTGACTTATCCACTCTGTCTGTTTATCTCCATGTTTCTCACAATCTCCCACACTACAGTGTTGCCTGCTGTTCTCGACGATGCGACCAGATATAGTTGGTGAAAAAATGGAACCTCAGAGGTTATACGATTCTGTCAATGTCCTACTTTCCCTACAGGTGAGAACTTGCCTGCAGAAAGGATTGTGTCTGAAGTATTCTTATCCTGCACCCCCTAGTCATAGATATGAATTTAAAAGCTTGTGCTTTCCCGGCAGCAATTTGATCTAAATTTGTTTCACATGATTCTTTCACCCTACAGTTGCCACTCCTAATTGTTGCTTTAGTTTGAAGAATTTAATTAACTTTTAGCACTTCAACCCTTCTCTTTTCAAGTGCATTGCTCTTTTATATCTAAGTACTCATGAACTAATCACCATTTTTCGGATCATTGCAGAGTAAGAATGGTGGTTTAGCAGCCTGGGAACCAGCAGGAGCAGCAGAGTGGTTAGAAGTAAGAATTCTAACAAATTTGAGCCATGTTCTTGTGCAAATCTGTCAGATGAACAGAAATTAGTGCTCTTGAAATAATCATCAGCAGATACTTACTACATATTTTCCTCTTTTTTATTTCCCTCAGATGTTAAATCCCACAGAATTCTTCGCGGACATTGTGGTTGAGCACGAATATGTTGAATGCACTTCATCTGCAATTCAGGCTTTAGTTCTGTTTAAGAAGTTGTATCCCGGGCACAGGAAAAAAGAGATTGATCATTTCATTACCAATGCTACAGAGTACCTTGAAAACATACAAATGCCAGATGGTTCATGGTATGGAAATTGGGGAGTTTGCTTTACATATGGTAGCTGGTTTGCCCTTGGAGGGTTAGCGGCTGCCGGAAAGACTTTCAATAATTGTTTAACCGTGCGCAAAGGCGTTAACTTTCTACTCACGACACAAAGAGAGAACGGTGGCTGGGGAGAGAGCTATCTTTCATGTCCAAAAAAGGTAAGGTGTTGGAGGTGGATTGCATTTTAAGCAAGCTTCAAATTTCTTAAACAATCCCAATGTCTTACATGAAAATATTTCTCTCTTGCTGGTTGATACAGGAGTACGTTCCTCTCGAAGAAAACCGATCGAATTTAGTACACACTGCATGGGCTATGATGGGTCTGATTCAAGCTGGACAGGCAGAAAGAGATCCTGCACCTCTTCATCGTGCAGCAAAGTTGATTATCAATTCTCAAATGGAAAATGGAGATTTTCCCCAACAGGTATCTTTCTTAGCACAACATTACTTGCATTGCAATCTTAATTTTTACTTGTAACTTTTTTCTAACCATTAATCACTGAACTATGGCAGGAAATCACAGGAGTGTTCATGAAGAACTGCATGCTACATTATGCAGCTTATAGAAATATCTACCCTCTGTGGGCTCTTGCAGAGTACCGCAAGCGGGTTCCATTGCCTTCGGAAGCCTAAATCGCTAACCGTATTGTGTAGCTCATCCAACATAAAGGATTAAACATATATATAAGAGCCAATTGTTGAAAATCAATTTTATGAGGGTTCAGCTTGATGCTTAGTGAGAATATATGTCTTTTTCATGTCTTCATTCCTCTCATCTTCCGGATATTTTCCTTTCTCATTCACACAATCACGGTGGCATGAGGGTTCGAATTTTAAACTACTGGTCTGCAAGTTAATGCTATTTTTCACTGAATTTAGGCTCTTACGTTGACATATATTGTATTCCTTAATATTAAAAGACGTGTCAAATTCGATTTCTAAAAAATTATTAAACATGGTATCAAAGGCAAAGATATTATTGGGAAAATCACACCGACATCAACATATATATTGTACACCTGTTCAATTATTATTCCACCTAGGTCCTACATGCTTAGAAAACGTAAGACTTCTTTTATACCTTAGACTATTGTTCGCTTTGTTTTAGTCTGAGATTCAGAGATTGTGTTCTTTGTTTAAAAGTCCCTGCATTTTTCATACTTTTCATACTGCTTCCTATTTTAATGTATATATGCCTCAGTAATTGCGGGAAACTTTGATTAGGTGCCCATTGACCTCATGTAACTCTGTTCATATTTTTTTTGATAAAAAAGCGATAGCATTTTATTGATAAAATAATTAAAAACACGTGCAAAGCAACTAATGTATACAACTTCTTCCGTGAAAAATATTATAGAAAATTTGCCATAAGTCCAATTATGAGGAGAGACTTTGGGTGCAATCCACGCAGAAATTGTTGTTGATCCAAGTCCTTTGACTTTTGCACCACATAAGATTACATGCCTATTTCAATTTATTGATATTTACTTTTTTTTATTTTTTATTTTTTGTTCCAGTTATGCACCTAAAACATAAATAAGGTAAATTATGAATTCCTAAAACTGGTAAGTTATTGATTTGTAGGATATTAATTATCATATTTGATTTGAATTTAATTGCAAATCTATTTATTGAATTCTGAAATTTTCCCAAGGTATACCAACATCACAATTTGTAATAAGAGTTCATAAAAACTTCATACCTTAACAATAGGTAAGGTACCTATGCATACACCTCGTATGCAGTATGCATGTAATTAAATCCATAAATTACCTCTGGTCCAGGTAATTAAATCCATAAATTACCTCTAATCTAGGTAGTTATACCCTCTAACCCAGCTAATTAAACTCATATAATATCTTGGTATGGATCTTTAAACTCAACTAAGATAAAAATTCATACAAAATTTCTTTGGAAAAAAAAAAAAACACTATTACATGGAAGACATGTACATATGTATATAAATATGAACCTCCAGAAAAAACTGCTTAAGAAAACTCAAGAAAAAAACACTTACCTGTAAGGCAGGTACATATATACCTGTATGTATTAACATTATTTACCTGTATGTCAGTTACATAATTTAATGTGGGTGCTTGTCTGATAAATTGGTATAATATGTGAGTCTTTACTTTTTATTGATTAAATTGTATTTTATCTATATACTAGCCTCTCTGCACGCGCTTCCGCGCCTGCGAGAGGTTTTTTAAAATTTATTTTAGAATAAAAAAAGATAATGGGTAGTTGTGTTCCATAAAAATAGGATCCATTATCTAATTTTTCTTTTATTTTTAATTTTTTTAATATGAAAAAGTGTGGATTTACCATATTATCCTCATTTAATTAATAATTTCAATTCTTAATGATGGACCTAGATCTAAGAACCCCAAAATATTAAGATAGCTTTCTCCCAACTGGAGAATCTTTTTCCAAATTTATGTGCATATTCAAATGTTGCTAAGCCCCAAACATATGCATGTGATCTTTTCATATGATGATTTGATTTCATTAATGTGATGTATCAAGCTGATTCACTTGCTAAGAATTAATTCTTGAAGAATGTTGGCACCAAAATTGAACAGATAGAGATGAGTGCAACTTACAAGTGATATGGACGATCGAGAGATCGATTGAGTGTTGGATGCAGATTGTTCCTGTCCTCAGATGCTGATCCTGAATGGAAGGAAGACGAGACTTGTGAGGTCTATGAAACCGGTGTGGAACCAGCCTAAGACCCTCCGATGCCAAAGTAAGTTTGTTTTCTAAGAGCTTTCGTTGTTGACAATATATTACTATAAAAGTCAAGCTGAAAAGTCTTACCCCTGTATTGTAGTGAAGGGGCCTATTTATAGAGGGCATTTTGTATGCTCTTAGTACTTAATTTCACATCGGTTCCATAGACCTCACGAATCTCTTCCTTCTATTCAGGATCAGCATCTGAGGACAGGAAGAATCTGCATCCAACACTCAATCGATCTCTCGATCGTCCATATCACTTGTAAGTTGCACTCATCTCTATCTGTTCAGTTTTGGTGCCAACAAAGAAAAAAAGAGTGAAGTGAATACAAAGGAAGAAGCTTTTCACTATTAGAGATTTAATTATGTAAGATCCCACATCGACCAACGGAGGGGGGGTGATGTGCCTTATATGTACACACCCGCATCCATCTAGCACGAGGCCTTTTGGGAGCTCACTGACTTCGGAGTCGTAGGAACTTCGAAGTTAAGCGAGTTGGGGGCCAGAGCAATCCCAGGATGGGTGACCCACTGGGAAGTTGCTCGTGAGCTCCCAGAAACAAAACCGTGAGGGCAGAGAGGGGGGCCCAAAGCGAACAATATCGTGCCACGACGGAGCGATCCGGGTCATGTCAATTTGGTATCAGAGCCACTCTGCCGTGTGGTGCGAGTGTGCCGACGAGGACGTCGGGCCCTTAAGGGGGGTGGATTGTAAGATCCCACATCAACCAGCGGAGGGGGGTGATGTGTTAAGCGAGTTGGGGGCCAGAGTAATCCCAGGATGGGTGACCCACTGGGAAGTTGTTCGTGAGCTCCCAGAAACAAAACCGTGAGGGCAGAGAGGGGGGCCCAAAACAGACAATATCGTGCCACGACGGAGCGATCCGGGATGTGACAAATTATGTTGGTGAATTGTTAGTCAATATGGTCATTATATATGGATTACGGATAATCTTTCAATAAAACTCTTTTTGTACCTACCATCTCCACTAACTAAAAGTTCAACGCCATAATCTAATTGTAGAGATTCCGTGTACATTTGAGTCTTGAGATATGACTTACGATGTGATATCTCCACAAACTCAAATCAATGGCCAAAGAAAAAGACAAATTCAGATCATGCATTTCCCCCAAAACCATATGAACAAGCATTTTTATTAGCTTTCATTTTTAATTACTCTGTATTATACAAAAATCTTTCATAAAGATCGTAAGTCTAAAAATTAAAATAGAATAATGCCTTAAGTCTTATTGTATATAGAAGTTTTTGAAAATCCTCTGTATTGCTACCGAAATTGGGAGGCTCAAGTCATTGTGATAGTTTTTACCCATGTTTGCCGTAATATTGCATTTTCTTCATCCGTTTTAAAAGAAGGAATGCAAAATAAAATTTTTGAAATGCCAATTACAATTCTCGTTATTTTTCCAATAAAATGAAAAAACAACTCCCATTAAAAAAACTCGTGTATTTAATCTTTGATGCGCAAATATTATTATAATTTTGTGTCGCGTGGAAGTGACACTAATATTCAATCATTCTTGGGTGGACCGTGGATGGTGGAAGTGACGCACCCTACTCTAGAGGAGGGCTGAATTCACGACAATCGGAAACAATAAGAAAATGTTCTTACCAGAAAGTAAAATATATAATAAGAACTACATGGCAGAGTGGATGCTTGTTTAATTTCTCTAGATCTATAAATGTTATATATATATGTACAAATTTAGGAAGGAGATATGCATTATTCCTCTATCGAAGTATATTAAAGAATGATTAGTTGCTGATCATGAAAAACTACTCTCCCATGCATTGTACAAACATACACACACACACATATTATATATATATATATATATATATATATATATATATAAACTAGCTAGCTGGCCAACCCCACCTCTCTTTCATTCTTAGCTATATAACCAACCTCTACAATAAGGTTTTTGCAGCTTCTTCTTTGCAACCTCTACATACATTGCATGCATGAAACAGGTTCTTAGGTAGAACAGCAGTGGCAGCTATATATATATATATATATAATAATAATAAGAAAGAGATATTGATGAATGTGGAAGCTTAAGGTTGCAGACGGAGGGAATGACCCTTACATCTACAGCACAAACGACTTTGTGGGGAGGCAAATATTTGAGTTTGATCCTGAGGCAGGAACTCCTGAAGAGCGAGCCGAGGTGGACGAAGCTCATCTTAATTTCTACAATAATCGCTATCAGGTCAAGCCTAGTGGTGACCTCCTATGGCGTATGCAGGTATTTATCCACTTAATTTCATTAACTCGATCGTGTGTTATTTTCTTATAATTTGAAGTTGTCAAACAGTAATTTTAGATCACACGTGCATATAAAAATTAGTTTGACTAATATGATTTAAATTCAAAGTCTGATTACAAACAATATTGTTTATCTTATTTGGGTTATATTTTTTGCGATTTTGCGATTATCTTAATGACGAGAATTTTTTATATGTTCCGGGTACACCACGTGGCTGGTGTACCATCCAATAAACATAGGACATGTGGAATTATTGTCCAACTTACTACATTTCTTTTTATGACATATGGCGGGCTGCATTGGAAATATTCCATATGTCCTCCGTCTATTGGATGGTACACCAGCCACGTGGTATATCTGGAACACCCAAAAATTACTCCTTAATGACTGCCTTTCTAATCAACATATAAACGTGAGTTCTAGTTATGTACGGATTCCACACTATAGTAGAAAATTGATCGGTTGCTATTTTAGGAAGTTTTGAGCAGATAGACAAAATGATGATTATAAAGGTTTATCAGAAAAATAAATAAATAAATAAAAGATGATGCCTGAGAATTGACCCAAATCAAGAAATAAATAAATAGTGTTCCTTGAATCCACCATAAGAGACTCTAACAACCATCCCAACACTATCCTTCACGTCAACAAGGTAGACAAGAGACAACAAGAGAGTATGAATAGCGTCAAACCTTTTTAATTTTGATCTGTTTGTCTTGTTTTTAATTTTCAATTTTAATAATGTAGAGACGGAAATTCAAACTTAGAACCTCTTCAAATTTAAAAAAAAAAAAAGGAATATTACTAGACTAATAGTGACGTTTACACCTTTGAACTTTTGTTCTCTTTGTCTTGTTTTTAGCACTTACAAGTTTTCATTTCCTTTCTTTTGATGGGTAAAACCATTTCAGATATGAGGAAAGTGGTAATAAGAGAAAAATTAAAACCAAGGAATGATTACATAATAATAAATTTTTGGGAGTGTCAACATCTCCCTACTATTCAAATCTCGTAGTTTCATCTGAGGTCCTAGATTCGATTCCCCCTTTCTTAAATATTGCTGATATTCTTGTGGACTAATACTAAATTAGAATGTTATAATCAGCATCATGAATTTTATTTACTTTTTTCTCTAATACCACTTTTAATACTCTGTTCACTACACTGCAGTTCCTAAAAGAGAAGAACTTCAAGCAGACAATTCCCCCAGTAAAGGTTGAGGATGGCGAGGAAATCACATATGAAAAGGCAACAACCTCACTGAGAAGATCTGTTCACTTCTTTTCAGCCTTGCAGGCAAGTGATGGCCATTGGCCTGCTGAAAATGCTGGCCCATTGTTTTTCCTTCCTCCTTTGGTGAGTATATAATTTCTAATTCCCTTGTAATTACAGTTATTTTTTAGAGATTTAAAAAAAAAAAGTATGCTTGCTTGTTGGGCTGAAGATCCAAATGGAGACTATTTTAAGAAGCATCTTGCTAGGATCCCAGATTATTTATGGGTTGCTGAAGATGGGATGAAGATGCAGGTTGGTATACATATCATCCCAAATTATTTATGGACTGTTGAATATTCACAAATGCTTTTAGTTTTAAGGAGTAACTCACCTAGAAGTTGACATATTTATTTTTTGATTGATATATGCAGAGTTTTGGTAGTCAAGAGTGGGATACTGGGTTTGCAATTCAAGCTTTGCTTGCTAGCAATCTCACTGATGAAATTGGACAGCAGAACATCGCAAAGAAATTCTGCGTTACATATACTATCATCAGGTACATATTTGGTACATTTGTTCACACAAGTGTGACCAAATTTTAATTTTGCAGTTGTGCATATTTGTGCTAACTAAACTACTGTATACAAAGAATGCTAATATATATGCATAATTTGGGTATAAATTTCAGAATGAAGATGGTGGTTGGGGATTACATATTGAAGGGCACAGCACCATGTTCTGCACAGCTCTTAGCTACATTTGTATGCGCATTCTCGGAGAAGGACCTGATGGAGGCCAAGACAATGCTTGTGCAAGAGCAAGGAAGTGGATTCTTGATCATGGTAGTGTTACACACATGCCCTCTTGGGGAAAGACTTGGCTTTCAGTACGTATGGCCTTTTGTTCTGCACAAATCTACATGCTTATAGTTGTTGCATGAAAAAAACAAAAAAAAAAGTTATGAACAGTTATTGCATTATTAGGCTTCAATTGTTGTGCTTAACCATATAGGAAGATAAATTAATGTTGCTTAACTTGTTGCAGATACTTGGTGTGTTTGAGTGGTCTGGAAGCAACCCAATGCCCCCAGAGTTTTGGGTTCTGCCTTCATTTCTTCCTATGCATCCAGGTTAGCACAATTAATCCAAGTATTTCCACCTTCCACATGTTGATTGATTTAGTTTTTACTTGTAGTCTTCATTTTAAACCTCTTGTATCTTGAAAATGCAGCAAAAATGTGGTGCTATTGTAGGATGGTTTACATGCCTATGTCATATTTATATGGGAAAAGGTTTGTTGGTCCAATCACACCTCTCATTCTGCAGTTAAGGGAAGAACTTTATGCTCAACCTTACAATGAAATTAATTGGAAGGGAGTTCGCCATCACTGCGCGAAAGTGAGTTAAACTTAGTTAAATGAAATTAATCAGTATATGATTCTTGTGTAAGTACAGAACCTGATTACAGTAATTTAATTGCAGGAGGATATCTACTACCCTCACCCTTGGATACAGGACATCATGTGGGATAGTCTCTACATATGTACAGAGCCTCTTCTTAATCGCTGGCCGTTTAACAAGTTGATCAGAGAAAAAGCTCTTCAAGTAACAATGAAGCATATTCATTATGAAGATGAAAACAGCAGATATATTACCATTGGATGTGTGGAAAAGGTAATATGGATAAGGATACTGATGTATCTTATAGGACTGGAGAAAAATATTAGCTTTTCAGATTCTCATCATGTTATTTGCATTACTTGAACAGGTGTTATGTATGCTTGCTTGTTGGGCTGAAGATCCAAATGGAGACTATTTTAAGAAGCATCTTGCTAGGATCCCAGATTATTTATGGGTTGCTGAAGATGGGATGAAGATGCAGGTTGGTATACATATCATCCCAAATTATTTATGGACTGTTGAATATTCACAAATGCTTTTAGTTTTAAGGAGTAACTCACCTAGAAGTTGACATATTTATTTTTTGATTGATATATGCAGAGTTTTGGTAGTCAAGAGTGGGATACTGGGTTTGCAATTCAAGCTTTGCTTGCTAGCAATCTCACTGATGAAATTGGACCTACGCTCGCTAGAGGACATGATTTCATCAAGAAATCTCAGGTTCAATTTTAACTAGAGTCAACTAAATTATCATTTTTTAAAAATGTAAATGTGTAACCATTCATTTTTTCGGACTTATGAATCCTTTGCACTGAAACTGTACAGGTCAAGGACAATCCATCTGGTGACTTCAAAAGCATGTACCGCCATATTTCCAAGGGATCATGGACTTTCTCTGATCAAGACCATGGATGGCAAGTTTCTGATTGCACTGCAGAGGGTTTAAAGGTAACGAACGCTTCAATTGAGATATCCACCCCGTTGGTTAATTATCTCCATGTTTCTCACAATAGCCCCCTCTACAGTGTTGCCTGCTGTTCTCGATGATGCGACCAGATATAGTTGGTGAAAAAATGGAACCTGAGCGATTATATGATTCTATCAATGTCCTACTTTCCCTACAGGTAACAACTAATGTGTCTTCAAGTACTCTTATCTTGCATCTTAAGTCATAAATATGAGTTTGAGTAGCATGTGGTTTCCCTGCAGTAAGCAAATTGTGTCTTCTATGTCTATGTATTCAACTCATAAATAAAAAGGCTTTATTTTACAAATCATTGCAGAGTAAAAATGGTGGTTTAGCAGCCTGGGAACCAGCAGGAGCTGCAGATTGGTTAGAAGTAAGCATTTTAACAAATTGGAGTCAGATTGGTTAGAAGTAAGAAGTTAATGTTCTTGAAATATCCATTAGCAGATACTTACTCTATATTCTCTCTCTCTTTTTTGTTTCCTCTAGATGTTAAATCCCACTGAATTCTTCGCGGACATTGTGGTTGAGCATGAATATGTTGAATGCACTTCATCTGCAATTCAGGCTTTGGTTCTGTTTAAGAAGTTGTACCCTGGGCACAGGAAGAAAGAGATTGATCATTTCATTACCAATGCTACGCAGTACCTTGAAAGTATACAAATGCCAGATGGTTCATGGTATGTTTAGATAATCAGATGTGTAAATATATATATGTAAATATATGAAAAAGAACTTAGTTGAGGAACATTTTGCACAGGTATGGAAATTGGGGAGTTTGCTTCACTTATGGTTCCTGGTTTGCCCTTGGAGGGTTAGCAGCTGCCGGCAAGACTTTCAATAATTGTTCAGCCATGCGCAAAGGGGTTAACTTTCTACTCAAAACACAGAGAGAGAATGGTGGTTGGGGAGAGAGCTACCTTTCATGTCCCAAAAAGGTAAAATGAGGGAGGTGGATTATATTTTGAGATATTTAGTCATATAACCATTCTTAGTACTAAAATTATAAATAAACCCTACATCATTTAATTTCTATAAACAAACTCAAAAAATGATAGCTTGCCCCATTGAATTTAATTTTGATTATTAAATTACTTTATGTCATATTGAGTGTTTTGAGATTTTTTATGAGGTGAAATCAATGGCAGTTTTGTAATTTAAAAGAAGTTAAAAGCCTTTTTGTTATGTTGTAAATGGACTTTGGGTGTGTATCTAAAATCCATTTCATATATGGTTTTTTTATTTATAATTTGGGCTCTTATATTTGGTATAATAGTGAATCTCCCTTATATTTTTAAGCTTCAAGTTTCTTAAACAATCCTATTGTCATACATTAAATATTTGTCTATGTGGTGGGTGATATAGGACTACGTTCCGCTCGAAGGAAACCGATCAAATTTAGTACACACTGGATGGGCTATGATGGGTCTGATTCATACTGGACAGCCAGACAGAGACCCTGCACCTCTTCATCGGGCGGCGAAGTTGATTATCAATTCTCAAATGGAAAATGGGGATTTTCCCCAACAGGTATCTTTCTTAGCATAACATGACTTGCATTACAATATGCTTAATTTTTACTTGTAACTTGTTCTAACCATTAATCACTGAACTATCGCAGGAAATCACAGGAGTGTTCATGAAGAACTGCATGTTGCATTATGCAGCTTACAAAAATATCTACCCTCTGTGGGCTCTTGCAGAGTACCTCAAGTGGGTCCCATTGCCTTCCAAACCCTAAATACTATATTGTGCAGCTCATCCAACTTAAACGGAGCATTTTTGCTCACCACTTTAACTAAAGGTGTATGCTCACCACTACTCTTAAAGCTTGACACCTGTCCTATAATTAACCTTAGTTAACTTTTATATGAAAAATAAAAATAAAAAATAAAAAGAGCCCTCAGGCCAGCATACATCCCGATTATCTCCCCTTTTTTTCTCCTTCCCTTTTTTTATATATAATTTCTTTCCTCCTCCTGCCCCGACTCGTGTCTTCTCTCTTTTCTCTTTCCTTTTCCCCCCTCTCTCCCTCTCTCACTCTTCACCTGAATATTTCCATTCGGATTTCCAGAATCCGCATTTAATTTTTTCTTCCACATCATCAACTGTATTGCAATTTACATTTTTCTTTTTCTTTTCTTGTAATCATATTTAATTTCTCAATTTAATAATTAATTACTATTAGTATCGTGGAAGGAAATTGGAGACTCTATTATTATAGCGAAGCTTCTGTATTTTGTCTCCAGTTTGAAATCCATATGCATACATATGCAACTTCTTTATAGTATTCGATTAGCAATTACATATTTACTTGATTTACGTTGGTTCCTAATAAAAACAAGAAAATGGGTAGATTGTGTTTTTTTTTTAAATGAACTAATCTGCATTTAAATTTCATTGATCAATCTAATCATACTTAGATCATAAAAAGCTTAACCTCAATAAGATCAACCATGCAAGACCCTTTAATCAAAATTTAAACTGAGGGAGAGAGAGATATAGAGTGAGAGAGGGAGAGAGAAGGGTCGGAGGAGGGGAGGACATAAATTTTTTATTTAAGAAAAAGGAAGAGAGAATCGGGCTGTGGGCTCTTTTTCAATTTTTTTAATAAAAATTTTCATATAGACATGTGTCAAGCTTTAAGAGTGGTGGTGAGCATACACCCTTAGTTAAAGTGGTGAGCAAAAATGTTCCCCAACTTAAAGGATGCAACATATATATATATATATAAGAGCCAATTGTTGAAATTCATTTTTATGAGGCTCAGATTGATGCCTAGTGAGAATATCTGTGTATACACAATGTGTCAATAAATCTGAGAAAGTTAATTTACCTATACAATTCAATTTTAATTAAAGAAAAATCTATTTGTGCCATATACTAAATTATGCTTTTCTTAGTCGATGACTACAATTACAACATTAACGAGCAAAAAGACGTGTGAGATGTTCTTAAAATGATCAATTGAAAAGAAGCAAGAAAGTCCACAACCCTTGGTAACCTTTTAGAAATGCACCAGTCAGTTTAAAGTCTCACAAACGCTAGCTCTCTTTTTTCTCACCCTTGGCTCAAATGCAATTTGATGCCTTAATTTTTTTACGTTATAATAATCTAGCGCTAAAGTGACTATTTATATGTCATAGGGTGACAATCTATCCTAATTCGCCAAGGATCCACGTTGGATTCGTGCCTCCCGCTCGAGTGCCTGGGTCGGAGCGTGAATTCTCGCTCTGTCACTCGAGAGCCTACAGGTTTCGCTTGAGTGCCAATGCCTGGGCAAGAAACCACCATTATGCCGCTCGAGCCGTAGAGCCCAAGCAAAATGACTACAGCTCTTTTGACCGTCTGTTTCCTTCACTCCTTCCACATTTTTAGGTGAGCCAACATCAACACTACCATCACATGCAGGAGCATGAACTGCACGATGGCATTGTTCAACAAAGAGTAAGAGAGCCTCAAGATCGGCATATGTAATAGGGGTTTCACGGGCTTGAGCAGACGCAACATTAGACTCATATAAGGGCCCAACATTATTCATAATGACAACAAGAAGATCAGAGTCAGGAATAGCATAACTAGATAACGCGAGGTTGTCGGTAATAACATTGACCTTGTCCAAGTTATCAAAAATGAAGGAATCACCATGAGCAGTACGGAAGAGTTCACTATGAAGATGCAAAATCCAATTTTGATTCGGAGAGGCGAAACATTTTTCAAGAGCCACCCAAGTAGAATGAGCAGAAGTAAGACGAGCAATAGTGGCAAGAACTGTAGAACTAGGAGAACTATTGATCCATGATAAAGCCAATTGTTCTTGTTGAATCCAAGTATCGTAAGCATGATTAACGAAATCAGTAAGCTTGCCCTTGTCATTCGTAAGAAAAGGAAGAGGAGCGATGGCATCATCTTTGACAAAGGAAATCATATTGCGGCTCTTGAGGAGAGGGAGAATCTAGACCAACCAAATGAGATAGTTATTTCGATCAAGCTTGAAATGAACAGCATGAGAGAGAGAGGGAAGAGCATCACCGGAATCAGAAGAAGAGGCCATGAGGAATAAAAAATAAGAAAAATTTCAAACTGTAAGTCAATATGCTCTTAATACCATGAGAGAACATATTAGCCTCAATCTTCATGAGGGCATGTTGTATTGATTTATACAATATTATAGATATAGTCCTATACAAAGGTATGATAAGAATACAATGTAATCAGATAACCAAGAGAATACAATAGTCATCTAATAATTTTGTGGTTGTAGATTCTCAGAGCATAGTTCAATTGTACAGTCAAGCAAGAGACTATAAAGTTTTTTTTACGTGAACAAATTGTGGCTAAGAATCAGTTGTGTTTTTAATGAGCTTTGGGCCAAAAAGTCAGGGTTTCTATACAACAAAAGGGATCAGGTGAGAACGCTTATGTGAGAACATTATATAAGAATAAATCGCAGCCATTGAAATGCATCTGAACGGTAGAAGAGAAAAAGCGAGCTTACGGTACATTAGAGTAGGCTGCAGTTTCCCCTTAGCAGAGGTGTCAGGTCGCGCCTGGTTCGAAAAAATCGCGTCTTTCTTATTCCTGACAGTGGCGCCTTTCTTGTCAATGGAGTGATGAATGAACCCTAGTCATAACACCCAAATACCTACCAGACATCAAGTTCTCTATTCGTCATCTCTTCTCACAGAAACTCCTTTGTGTACTGTTTCTTTTTGACTTGCTTTTCTGTTGTGGCAGAACTTCCATGATCGAGTAATTCTGATCTGAACGTCTGAATCGGTACATTTCTGTCAAATTTCCTCCCTGTCTTTGATATTAAAGTTTGCATGTTATACTGCATTAACTTAATTGAAATTGGTTTATGACTTTAGGGAGGATTTGAGGGCTTTGATTTTCTGGGTAAGAGTAGGCTGTCTCTGGTTGTTTGCAAAAATATAAATTGGCCTGAGTAATTTGTGTTCTGTGTTGTAGTTCGTATTTTTGTTTGCATTCTGGTTGTTTGTTGTGTTTTCGTAAAATTCGAGGAATCTTCATCTGTTCCTCATTGTAATCCTGCTTTGGGCATGTAGTGGTGTGAGTGTTGGGCATAATTTTAGGGATTTAATGGGGCTTGGCAAACAAATAATAATAAGTACCAGTTGAAGTAGAACGCATAAGAGAAAATTGAATCTTAACTCTGAATATGAGATGATTTGGGATGCATAAGGAGCAATGCATCTTGTAGTAGGTATCAATTTTGTATCTGAATTTGTTGAAATTAGTGTTTGTAGGTGAAATTATGTATCTTAATGTGTTGAAAATAGTGTATCAGTTTTGTAACTTGATATGTTGAAGATTCTGTTAGTAGGTATCAATTATGTAATGTGTTGAAAATAGTGTTTGTAGGTTTAAAAATGTGTAGATAATATTGTGAGTAGGTATCACTTTTGTATGTTAATGTGGTCATAATATTGTCAGCACGTATCAGTTCTGTTTCTTAAGCAAAAGGTGTCTTTTGCAGGTATAAAATGGATTGTGGGTTTGAGCTTTGTTTCCCGGAGTCAGAGGTCTATTCTGCGCGGGTGAATAATCTGTGTGTGGCGCAAACAGTCCTGTGTAATTTTGGGGCGCATTTCAGTGAGTCGCTTATGGAAAGATTTAGAGAGAGCTGTTTTGGGCACCTGTTGGGACTCCATAAAATTGCATTTAGTGGTCAAATTGTGCATGGTCTGGCACTCCGGCGAGTCGGAGGACTTGGTGTGAAGGACATGATGGGCCTTAGTTATGCAATAGGGTCCAACGTTGCTCAATTCAGTGTAAAGGATTTTTGTTTGATAAGTGGTCTAAAATGTGGAAGCGAGCTGACATAACGACTGCCGGGGAAGATCATAAGCGATTTATGAAAGCACATTTTACCAACATGAGTCACATTACTGGCCAGGACTTAGAAAATGCATTCCTAAAGTCCGAAAGAGGAAGCGAGGACTCGTTCAAATTGGGACTGCTGTATTTTGTGGAGTCTGTGATTATGGGTAGACCCTAAAATGTAAAGATAAATGATAGCAAGATCCGGCGAATCGGCTGGGAACCCATCACCTTTTCCGAAGAAGAAGACAGAGGCATTATCTTCCCACACTCCAATCCCATGATCATAAGAGCCAACATTGCCGATTTCGACATAGGCTGAATCCTCATTGACACCGGCAGTTCGGTCAACGTGCTATTCGCTGATGCTTTCAACGGCCTTGGAATCAAACACTAGCGCCATAGCAAGGACATCACCCCTCTGTTGAGCTTCTCAAGTGACGTTGTTGAACCGATCGGAAGCATCCAGCTCCCCATTGCCATCGGCACCGCCCCCAGACGATCAATTGTCTACACTAACTTCATGGTAGTCGATTGTCCGACAACTTATAAACGCCATCATCTGCAGGCCAGCACTGACCCGAATGAAGGCCATACTGTCGCCACACATGCTCTTCCTCAAATTCCCCACGCACTCTGGCCTTGGCCAAGCGCGAGGAGATCAGTTGAGTGCACGAACGTGTTACGTGTCAGCAACCAAAGTATCGGCAAGGACAACGACACGCGAGTCATACGCAGTCTCCACCATTGTGACCATACCGAACGGCAGAGGGGACTGAAGACCCTCGAGACAAAGTCGTCACTCAACAGGCCTAGCTAGTCGAAGACCTAGAATCAGTAGCCCTCTCTAATATACAGCCCGATCGGCAAGTCAGGATCGGCACTACCCTCAATTCGCCACTGCGAGCCGAATTCATCGCTTTCATTATCAGTCAACGAGGCATTGAGGCCAACCCTGAAAAAATCAAGGCGTTACTCAATATGTAGGTGCTGAAGACACAGAAGGATATCCAAAGTCTCACCGGGCGCGTCGCCGCTCTGGCCGGATTCATATCAAAGGTCACCGACCGATGTGCCCCCTTTTTTAAAGCCCTCAAAGGGAGTAAGCGACAAATCCTCTGGACTACCGAATGCGATTAGTCCTTCCAAGACCTTAAAGCCTACATGAGCAAAGCACCACTGCTGTCTACACCTCTCCCTTGAGAACTTCTCATCCTTTACCTTTCGGTTTCAGCAACGGTACTCAACTCCGTACTCATCCGTAAACTGAATGGTACAGAACTCCCAATCTTCTGTACCAGCCATGCCCTGCAAGATGCCGAGATCCGGTACCCGCAGCTAGAAAAACTCACCTACGCTCTCGTCCTCTCGGCACGTAAGCTTCGGCCCTATTTTCAGGCTCACACCGTTGCAGTACTCACCAATCAGCCCCTACGCCAAGTCCTACAGAAGTCGGAGACATCAGGAAGACTAGTCAAGGGGGCCATCGAGCTCGATGAATTTGACATCCACTATCACCCTCAGCCTGCCGAAAAAGGGCAAGCTGTAGCCGATTTTATCTCCAAACTGACACTTTCATTAGAAGGCAAACATTCGGACGACTTTGTCTCTGAACCACCCTCGGCAGCCCTGGATGCTCACCCAGCCGAAGGGACATTCGATCCAACAATCCCCCTTTGGACATTATATGTAGATGGTTCATCCAACCGACAGGGCAGCGGAGCAGGCCTAGTCCTAAAGGCACCTGACCAAGCTACAATCGAATATGCCATTCGATTCCAATTTCAAGCCTCCAATAACGAAGTCGAATACGAAGCCTTCTTCGCAGGCCTTCGGCTTGCTAGAGACATGGGAGCCAGACAGCTCAAGATCTGTAGCGACTCCCAACTAGTCGTTAACCAAATAATCACTGAATTTGAAGCTAAGGACGAGTCAATGGCTGCCTACTTAGCACATGCCTGACGATTGCTCAGCCAATTCAGGTCATACCAGATTCGGCAGATCCCCATATCCGAAAACAGCCACGCCGATGCCCTGTCACCAGTGGTGGATTCAGGATTCTCGAGCCAAGGGGTCACAGTGTAAAAGTTCTAAAATTTTTCTACGAAGAAAATAACACTAAAATGTCAATCAATAATTTTCTTTTATAGAATCATTCCATAATTCTACACATGAATTAATTCAATCAATCAATAATTTTTATCCAAATTATCATATGAATTTGAAAATATCAATAAGTTAATCCACTACCAAATTATCAAAGAATCAAAACAAAACATTATCAATAAATAAAAGGGTTTGGGATAATGATTTGGGAATGAAAAAGGGTTTGGGGGTGTGCTGGAGTCAGTTAAAAGGGGGGAGGGATGATTATTACTTTTAAAATAAAAAAAAAACTTGGCCCAAAACGACGTAGTTTTGTGGCCAGGTCAGTTAAGAATTTTTTTTTAAATAGCCGTGGACCAAACGACGTCGTTTGGCCAGGCTCTTTAAAAAAAAAAATTAGAACGCACGCGCACAGCAGCTGCTGGCACTGCGCAGCGCAGTGCAAAGCAAGCCCCTACAGGGGACTTTCATCAAACACCTTGTGTGCACACAAGGGTCACTTCGATGCTATCCAAGGGGTCACTCATGGAGTCCACAACCAGATTTTCGAAGTTCCACGGGGTCGTGCGACCCCTCTTGTCCCAACGTACATCCGCCTCTGCCTGTCACTACTTGCATCCGCAATCAACGACCGAGTAGGGCGTCACGTACCGATCAAAGTACTCGCTCGGCACAGCACTACTGAAGCTCAGATACATGCCGTTCACCAGAACCCAAGCTGGATGGATCCAATTCACGCCTACCTAACCGATAGCACAGTACCGACTGACAAAACCGAGGCCAAAACAATCCGCCGCCGGTCAGCAAGGTATCTTCTACTGCACAGAACTCTCTACTGACGTGGCCATTTCTTACTGTTGCTCCGATGCATCACACCACAACAAGGCAACTATGTGCTACGAGAAATTCACGAAGGTGCTTGCAGCGACCATTCGAGTGCCCGATCCTTGGCCTTCAAAACCGTTCGTCATGGTTACTATTGGCCAACTCTCCACTCTGATACTCTCAAGCTCGTACAAAAGTGTGACCAGTGCCAACGTTTTGGCTCAATTCCGAAGCTGCCTGCCGAACCACTCACCCCAATGATCAACCCTTGGCTGTTCACGCAGTGGGGACTGGACCTCATCGACCCCATGCCGCAAGGCAAAAGACAGCTCAAATTCACAGTCGTTGCCGTGGACTGCTTCACAAAGTGGGTTGAAGTCGAAGCCCTGGCAACAATCACCGCTACTAAAATCGAGCATTTCATATGGAAGAACATCATTTGCCGGTTTGGCCTCCCGAACGCGATCATCACTGACAATGGCAAGCAGTTCGACTCCTCTCGCTTTCGGCACTTATGCTTCCGATTCAACATCAACATATTCTTCGCGTCTCCGGCGCATCCACAGTCTGGGAAATGATAGAAGATTGTCCTTGACTAACATTTTCATTCCTTAATTTGTATCTACAACGGGAGCCTGAATTTCGGCCACCTATGTCAAAGGTGGTGCAACAGTTAGTGCGGTTAGTTCAGCTCTCTAGTATGAACATGAGAGAGAATCTTGGTCTCGGGGCGTCTCGTCACTCGAGTGCCATGAGCAGCATGAAAGAGGATCTTGCAGCTTCTCGCAGTTTGACTGACTTTTGATGGTGATTTGCATTTTGATCAATATCATGTAAGCAAGCATATGGGAGACATAGATCGAGTCGAGTCATTCCATTAAATGTTTTTCTCTCTCTCCCAAAGCTGCCCAATATTTGTTAATAGACTTACTTCAAAATTAATCTCATGAAACCTGGGCCCTGAAGTTGTTCAAGGCAGTTTATTTTGTTCATTATTGGAGAAGCAGATTTGAGAAAGAGAAAAAAGAAATGGTTACTGGAAATTGTTCATGGGAGACTAGAAAGCCAACCTTGGGGAAAGTGTATACTTCAACATGAAACATTTTGGGGGATGGTTAGGAATAGTTTGTAAACTTGGTTTTGTCCCCCAACTGAGTCTTGGTTTTGTTCATTGCTCAAATTGATGAATGTTGATATCAACTTTAAACAAGTTTCAAAAATTGCTTAATTTGCACAGCTCTAGCTAGCTCGAGGAATCAGACATTGAGATTGAGTTATAATTTCCAATTTAATTTGGCTTTTGTTGGATTCTACTTAGAAAGCCACATAAAGCTAAAAAAAATTCTTTCATTTGCTGTCAAAAATGAGTACTGTACTTGTGTCTTTGGTGGTTGTATCGTGCTTGTACTCAAAACTACGTCGTTTCGGGTTGAGTTGATCGTTTTTGGATAGAGTTTTATATCAGAAGATAATTGAATCAAAATATATATAAACAAATGGCATGATACAAGCACCCAACTCAAATTGTGGTCCTATTTGAGTGTTGAAGTTGTTCAAGGCAGTTTATTTTGTTCATTATTGGAGAAGCAGATTTGAGAAAGAGAAAAAAGAAATGGTTATTGGAAATTGTTCATGGGAGACTAGAAAGCCAACCTTGGGGAAAGTGTATACTTCAACATGAAACATTTTGGGGGATGGTTAGGAATAGTTTGTAAACTTGGTTTTGTCCCCCAACTGAGTCTTGGTTTTGTTCATTGCTCAAATTGATGAATGTTGATATCAACTTTAAACAAGTTTCAAAAATTGCTTAATTTGCACAGCTCTAGCTAGCTCGAGGAATCAGACATTGAGATTGAGTTATAATTTCCAATTTAATTTGGCTTTTGTTGGATTCTACTTAGAAAGCCACATAAAGCTAAAAAAAATTCTTTCATTTGCTGTCAAAAATGAGTACTGTACTTGTGTCTTTGGTGGTTGTATCGTGCTTGTACTCAAAACTACGTCGTTTCGGGTTGAGTTGATCGTTTTTGGATAGAGTTTTATATCAGAAGATAATTGAATCAAAATATATATAAACAAATGGCATGATACAAGCACCCAACTCAAATTGTGGTCCTATTTGAGTGTTGACGTTGATTTTTGACATTGCAAACCTAGTATGTGGCCCTTAGCATTAGCACTAGCCTTCACCCATACTTCACCCCCACATGTGAGCCATTCTGTGTCTTTAACAATGTACAAATATCACGGGATTTTTCTCACACAAACTACTAAAGGGGTTCGAACCTGAGATTACTAATATGCAAATTAATCACATATTTTTCAACTGTGACTAAAAAAATGACGATAAAATAAGTTCACATAACAATACGTAATTAATTTATTTGACAACTACTGTTGTCCACCTTAGCTAATCGGAGAAATTTTTAAAAGATGGCAAAAAAAGTGTGTATGAACAATGAACCAAAACGACTAAACCAAT
>NW_018921923.1:504603-516663 GCF_002207925.1 Prunus avium
ATAAAAAAAAAAAGAGATCTTGAAGTTGTGGGATATACAGATGCTAATTAGGCTGGCTCCATTACTAATAGACGCTCTACTTCAGGTTACTTTACCTTCGCGGGAGGTAATCTAGCCACTTGGCGGAGTAAAAAATAAAATGTGGTTTCTCGGTCTAGTGCAGAAGCAGAGTATCGAGGAATGGCCCATGGAGTTTGTGAATTGCTATGGATTAGAAAACTATTGACAGAATTGGGTTTCAAGCCAAGAAAGCCAATTGAGTTACATTGTGATAACAAGTCAGCTATTGACATTGCACATAATCCAGTCCAGCATGATCGCACCAAACATGTTGAAGTGGATAGACATTTTATCAAAGAGAAAATTGAGAAGAAGATCATCCGCCTACCATTCATAAAATCAGAAGATCAACTTGCCGATATGTTAACAAAAGCTGTTTGTAGCAGAGTGTTTCATGACTCACTTATCAAGTTAGGCATTGGTGACGTATATGCACCAACTTGAGGAGGAGTGTTGACGTGAGTCTCCTAATTAATCAAGGAGATTTATTTCCTTGATTAATTAAGGGATTTACTTTCCCATTCTATTTAGTTAATGAATCTTTGTATAATTAGGAGATACTTTCCTAATTCTTTACTGTATCTCATTCCTTGTAAAGCACTCTGTAAACTCATATATATACCTCCTTATGGAGAAGAATAAAGTTAACCCAATACATTCAAACCCAAATTCATATTTTAGCAGACTCTGGTGGCATTTGTTGTCAAGAATGATTTTCCTTGGTTGTGGATGCCAATTGTTACTCTAGTGGCATTTGGATTTTGTGGGACAATATGTTGTGCAAAAGCACTCCAAGACCTTGTCGTTGATTGACTATGCAACTATCAGATATAAGCCACGCAAAGATAAAGCACACACAAACCGAAAAGTAAACAAGCACACAAAGAACACAAGAATTTATAGAGATTCAGCATTATGTCTAGGTCCTCTTAGTGATCCCCGAGAAATTCACTAGTATGAAAGAACCCCTTTGATTACAATGAAGAACCCCCATTACTCTCTCACAAACCCTAGCTCTCTTTTCTCTCACCCTTGGCTCAAACTCAATTTGATGCATTAGTTTTCTCACGTTATAATAACCTAGCGCTAAAGTGACCATTTATATGTCATAGGGTGACAATCTATCCTAATTCGCCAAGGATCCACGTTGGATTCACACCTCCCACTCAAACGCCTTGCGTCCGCTCGAGCGCCTAGGTCGGAGCGTGAATTCTCGCTCTACCGCTCGAGAGTGTGCAGGTTTCACTTGAGCGCCAATGCCTAGGCAAGAAACCACCATTTTGCCGCTTGAGCGGCAGAGCCCAGGCAAAATGACTGCAGCTCTTTTGACCATCCGTTTCCTTCACTCCCTCCACATCTTTAGGTGAGCCAACATCAACACGACCATCACATGCAGGAGCATGAACCGTAAGATGGCGTTGTTCAGCAAAGAGTAAGAGAGCCTCAGGATCAGCATATGTAATAGGGGTTTTATGGGCTTAAGCAGACGCAACAGTAGACTCATATAAATGCCCAACATTATTCATAATGACAGCAAGAAGATCAGAGTCATGAATAAGAGAACTAGATAATGCGAGGTTGTCGACAATAACATTGACCTTGTCCAAGTAATCAGCAATGGAGGAATCACCACGAGCAGTACTGAAGAGTTCATTTCAAAGCTGCAAAATCCGATTCTGATTCGGAGAGGCGAAACATTTTTCAAGAGCCACCGAAGTAGAATGAGCAGAAGTAAGTAAGACGAGCGACAGTGGGGAGAACTGTAGAACTAAGAGAACTATTGATCCAGGATAAAACCAATTGTTCTTATTGAATCCAAGTATCGTAAGCAGGATTAACGACATCAGTAAGCTTGCCCTTATCATCCGTAAGAAAAGGAAGAGGAGTGATGGCATCATCTTTGACAAAGGACATCATATTGCGGCTCTTGAGGAGAGGGAGAATCTAGGCCAACCAAATGGGATAGTTATTTCGATCAAGCTTGAAATGAACAAGTTGAGAGACAGAGGGAAGAGCATCACTAGAATCAGAAGAAGAGGCCATGGGGAATACAAAATAAGAAAAAATTCAGATTGTAAGTGATCGGTGCATAAATTACATATCATTTTGTACCATTTTAACTTATGATTTGGTTATGTTTTTAAGTTAAACTTGTGCTTTTAATCCTTTTTGTGTTTATCTTTCAGTTCATTGAGCTTTAGGTAATAATGATGGCTTTAGAGAGCATAATTCATGCAATTCAAGCATGTTAAGGCCTAATTTGGATGAATGGATGAAGAGCTTAAAGACAAACTCATTTTGGCTACAGCCCCTTGCCAGTCCAGTTCCGTAGGTCATATTGCAAGCATTGTTTCAACAACCTATTTCGGACTTATCTTCTTCATCCGAGCTTGGATTGGGCCAATAGTTGTGTGGTTGGATCAGACACATTCTGAACTTCAATTTGGAGTGCTTAAAGTCCTAATTTGATTAAGAGAAGCCCAAGTTGTAAGCCCTTGAAGTTTCTGGTCATGCTGACCTCAAGATGAGCTGGTTGGAAGCTTGGTCATGGTGAGCTAGGCATGAGCTATTGAGCTTGTTGGAAGCTTGGTCATGGTGACATGAAGATGAGCTAGGGCTGTTGGTGGGATCTATTGGTGAAGTGCATCAACCATTTCAGATTTTATAAAATAAGTGTTGTATGCATTAGCCATATTGAATTCAGATTTTCACTTCCTCTAGGCCTATAAATAGGGATGTTCTCTAAGCTTGTAAACACACCCCAAGGGGGGGTGCTCTCAAACACTTCTCTAGAGCTCCCTTCCTTTCTCTCCCTCAAATTCTCTTAGTTTCTCTTTTTAGTTTTCAATTGTTGTAATGAAATCTTTTGTGCTGAAATTTTCTTTAAGTCTTTCCAAGTTCTACTTTACTTTTCATTATGTAAATTCTTTTCTTTAGTCTCAAGTTTAGTTAGTTTCCAAGTTTCAATTATGGTTCATGTTCTTATTCATTATTCTTATAAGTTAATATGCTAGTTTGAATGATTGATCACCATTTAGGTTTGCATGTTAGCTATCTTGGTTTGAATTAAGAGTATACACCATGCTTTAATTCGAATTGAACTATGAATATGAAGAGTATGTATGGACATTCGACAACAGGGATTAGATACATGCTTGGTTGTTTAAATTGTTCTTCTATGCTTAATGGGTTCCTAATGCTTAATTTTAGGTTAGACAACAAATGATCAAATTAGGGAATTAGGAACACAAGGTTATGACCACACACCATGGCTTAATCATACTTTAGCTAGAATCAATCCATTAATCTAATTGAACTTGGGAACTTATCTGCTTGAGTTAGTTATTTTCTTTCTTCCTTGTTTTATTTATTTCCCTTCTTTTTCATTTCTGTTTTGTGTAGGGAAAATGAATTGAATCATTCAATCACCAATCCTCGTGGGATCGACCTCGCACTTACATATGCTATACTACCAAACGGCTCGTGCACTTGCGAGTATCACAAGTTGAGGATGCAACTGAATCCATTTTGGTGCAGCTGTATCTACGCAACAGTAAGTCAATGGGCTCTTGATACCATGAGAGAATTAGAACATATGGGGTAAAGCCTCAATCATCATGAGGGCATGTTGTATTCATTTATACAGTATTATAGATATAGTCCTATACAAAGGTATGATAAGAATACAATGTAATTAGATAACCAAGAGAAATCCCACAAGGAATAAACATAAATACAAGATAGAGCCCTGAGTACAAAGTCATATAATAATTTTGTGGTTGTAGATTCTCATGGCATAGTTCAATTGCACAGTCAAGCAAGAGAATATAGGGCATGTTTACGTATCAGTAATGGAGAAAGTAAGGAATCAGAGAATTTATGAATCGGGGAAGTACTGAATCGGTATAGGAAGAATCATTCCCATTAAGTTGTCTACTAAACATATGGAATTAGCAAGGGAATGGGGTTGATTCTCATTGTTATTGTTTACTATTTTTCATGAATTAGAAACCAAATTAATTTGATTACTAAAATGCCCTACACATTTTCACCACAGCACATATATAATTCTCAAATTGGCTAAGGAGACCAAACTAATCCTGTAGCAAACCAGTAAGGCGGTGTAAACATCAGGAATCAATATGCTTAAGAAGATGAACAACAAGAGCCCAACTCAATGATAATGTTAATAACACCTTTGTCCAAAGCCAATTTCAAACGAAAAAATAAACTCCAATAAATATATATCTTTCATCTACGTAACTAGTAACAATCAAATAATAATAACCTGCATAATCTTCATACTACCAAAATAAATATATATATATATATATATATATATATATATATATATATATATATATATATATATATATATATATATATATATATATATATATATATATATATATATATATATATATATATATATATATATATATATATATATATATATATATATATATATATATATATATATATATATATATATATATATATATATATATATATATATATATATATATATATATATATATATATATATATATATATATATATATATATATATATATATATATATATATATATATATATATATATATATATATATATATATATATATATATATATATATATATATATATATATATATATATATATATATATATATATATATATATATATATATATATATATATATATATATATATATATATAATCTCCACAAAAGTCATTCACCCATTACTCATCAATCATAATCACTGTAAGCCATGCTCCATAAGATTAAATACGTAATCTTTTTTTTCTCCATTAGTCATGGTAAAGAAGACCTTTAGCAAATCGTGCTCTTTGGCTAAAACGTTGGTGATACGATATACTTACAAAGAAGATAGGAATTCTATTTTCCTCAGGTCACTACCAAGTTTAGATTGCATATCAACAGGATCCTTCTCTGTTGAAAGAACATTAACCAAGCCTCCAAGCTAAGGTGACATTCCTGCTACAGCTTCAGCCATAAGTCCAAATTTGTTAGACATATCATCCAAATCATTTACCTTCCTACGAGGATGATTTGGACCACTTGCTACATCTTGTGCAGGTCTCTTCTGTTGGGCACATTGTTGGGCATTTGAGGGTTGGGGATTTGGTTGTGTAAAGGTTGTCTCATCAACTTCCAAATCCTCAACATCCTCAAATTAAGATCCCCCATATTCTGAACCCCCATATTGTGACCCACCATCAGGATTAGAAAACATCTCCTTAATAAAGTCATCACCCACACTTCTATTTTGATGAACACTTGCATCATCTCGCCTAACATCTTCTTCATCATCATCAACATTTCCAGCATTTGTTCCAATAGCACGATCTTTTCCGTATATCTCTCCAAGTGCATAGTAATGTGGAAACGACTTGCCATACAAACCACTTGCATCCTTTTTGTTCTATAATTACAATATATATCTGCATTAGTATTCTTAAATAAATATTAAAGACATAGCATAACATATGTATTTTTTAATTCGCATAGATTTACTTTCGCCCACACATCAAATACACTTTTCTCACATGTCAACATCATCTCCTCTTCATTCCACCCAAAACCACTTTGAGATAATGCATCAGCTAAAGCACCATATTTTCCCTTCAAAGTCTTCACCCTTAATTCAATATGGGATGATGCCTTCAACCCAGAATTCGGAAGTTTAACTTCTAGCATAGTTTCTAATTTATTCTAGTATCCATTTTTATGCATAACGGAAAATGCACTAAATTAAAATATTGGTTTTATAATATTACCATTAGAGACTTTTAGTCTATTTCTCATAGTCAGAGCATCTTTAAGGACACGACTATCATATGCAGGACCCTCCCATCCAGCCAAAACATATATAAACAACAAGTCTTGAGAGCAAACTCCCAAAACATTCGTTGCTATTACACCTTTCCTTGTTCTGTACTTTGGTTTCTCTCGTTCTAGTACCTTCACTCTAATTTAGGTTCCATCTAATGCTTCTGAACAGTTCCATATCAAAATATAAAAAATTATTGATAAGGTTCTTAAAATAAAATAAGTATTTTTGTTTTGAATAATTTCATAGCTATAAATAGTGCATACCTTAAATCACTTCCACCTATAGTCTGTTGAGTTCTCAGGTATAGGTTCAGGTGATTTCCAGAAATCCTTTTGGCATCGAATCATGCTTTCAAGCACTCATGAAAATATTTACTAACAGTTTGTCCTGATCTAGTAAAATTAAATTTTGTGACGCGATTCTTATGATGGTGTGCAAGTCTACGTATATATGCACATGCACAAATATATATGTGATATGAAAAATAGTTTCACATATGTGGAAAAATTCTTATGCTGTTGTTGGTCACAGATTGTTTGTTTTTTGTTTGTTTTTGCATTATGATGTTGGTCAAAATGAATTCATTTATTCAAATGCAAGGAGGCCATTGCTATGTTGTTTTGTGTAACTTTCTTTCTTCAAAAAAGACCTTAAAGCACATAAGAAGCCTCCAAGTGTTCTATATATGCCACCAATCAAACTTTCTGCAGAACTGCCCACACATTAACATAGAACACCTCATCCAGGTAGTTAGGGATCTTTTTCCAGACTGTTGTATTAGCAATGCATGGTTTCCATTCTGGTCAACATAGGATGAGTAGCAGAATGCAGAAAAACAAACAAGTCTAGACAATAAGAAAGTACGGATATCCGCACTAGAGAACTACTCTGATCTTGCATATATGATTCACTCAAATTATCAAAAGCAGGCACACTACAAGCCTTTGTGAAAGATAGAGTGCCAAACTGAAAAACAGGCTTTCAGTTACAAACTATGTATGGTACAAATAAAGATTAATAAGATTGATAGATAGGGTAGACAAACTATGTTTGTTTTCTCAACACAAATCAACACCATATGAATTAGAAATACAAGGAACATGGGCAAAATATGAATTAGAAATACAAGGAACAATAATTCGGTTTATTTTCTGCACCAGCTACAAGATTTTCCAAACCCAATGGAAATAAATTCTGAAATTCACACCATCGTGATATTCTACTATCAAACTTCATTCATATACTACCAACATGGTCAACTATGACAATGTCATCAATTTCTTTATCCATGACTGTACTTTGTTGTGCGATGAATGTGAAGACAAAAGATAGAAGAAGAAGAAGAAGATAGATAGATAGATAGATAGATAGAATGACTTACATAGCACAAGGCGTTGCTGCTGCTTCTAGTAGGCTATGTCTGCAATGCTAATGTGAAAAAGAAGTTGGAGCGTCTTGGAACTTCTTTGCGTGATTTTTTATTTTTTTTAGGGTTTGGGGTGTTTTGGAATTATGGTAAAGTGGTAAGGGTATTTTTGGAAGTTATTAAGGGACAGGAATGAGAATTGTATCGACTACTCCCCCTAGTTGATCTGATACCTAGTTTTGAAGGGATGTGATTACGGATTTTGAGGTAGGGCTGTTGTATTTGTTAACTAAACACAAATTAATGTGCAAACAACCAATTAAAAATACCCGCAAGTGCACGAATCTATTGAGGTATAGATTATGTAAGTACGAGGTCGGTCCCACGAAGAATTGTCGGCTTCCTATAAGTTCTAATTTGAGTACGTAAAGAACACTAATTTAACACACCACACATGCACAAATGCAAATTGGAAACTAAAAATGAGTAAAGAAAGGTAAAGGAAAAGAAACAAAACAAGAAACCAAAGAAAAACACAAACAGCACTTTCTATCACCCTTTTATCACCACTGTATCACCTATTTATCACCTGTGAATAGTGCATGAACAGTGATGATCGGTCTTTTTTTGGCAGATTGGATGGCGACCGGTCGGTTAATGGTGACGACCGGTCGCTTTCCCTGTTTTTGCAGTTCCGACCTCTGTTTAGTTTTTAACCTATAACTTTCCAACCGTATGTCCAAATTTCACGTTCTTTATACGGTTAAATTCAGCACACAAAAACAAAGAACACAACTTGGATAAAAATCCAAAACCAAGTACAAACATAGACAAAAAGCGATGACAAAAACACATCACATTTCAAAACAATGTAAACACACAAACACAATTTGGGGGGGGGGGTTTGATTTGGTTCAAGTGACCTAATTCTAATGCATGAAAGTAAATGAAACTTAAATTTAAATAAGAATTGCAGAGATGAGTTATCAATGTGTGAAAGTACAAAGCAACAAACACTAGGGTTTCGGAATCCACCCTAAACAATCCTACTCAAGTTCGTGAATACTCAAATGATGAACTTTAAACATGTTGATGAAGATGTTCGCAATCAAGACCGGGTTTAGTGGCTCAAGATGCATGATTCGCTCTAAAATAAGTAGAGTGCAGGGTTCGTGCTACAATACTCGTGCCCTCCCCATAACCGAACCTAGGTATGGTTCGTACTTCGATTCAATTACAAGGAAAATCCATTAAGTTAAAAGAGAATATGAACATCACAAGAATCCTAATAGCATGGTGTTTACATTAGGCATTCAAGAAACCAATTCACATGGATGGTTCTTACTCCATCCATTTGTTGCCTAGGAAAATATGAAGATAGACACAATCCCAACAAGCTCAAGAAGCATGCTTTCAAAGGTGATCAATCAAAGAAGAACATACATCAAGGATAGATTATTTTAGTGAATTGAAATTCATCAAACACTCAAAGCATCAAAACAATAAGGTATTCATGTTTAGGGCTTCAACCTAAGCCCTAGCTATGGAGTTTAGTTCCTCATACTTATTTTAAATACAAACTCAAAATAAAACTAGAAAGAGTTTACAAATTTTGTGAAAATGGGAGCTCAAGGTCTTCAATGGTGGAAATCTCTTCCACTCCTTGCTTTGTTGCCCTTGTCTTCCTCCTTGAGCTCCCTAGCTCTAAGCTCCCAAAAATCTCTACAAAATTGTAGAATGATAGAATAGAATTCAAATTCCAATGGCTGCCTCCTTCTTTGCTCCCTTGCCCATCCTTCACCTCGCTTTCCAGCTCTCACTTTTAATATAAAACTCATTCTTTTGCCAAAGCCTTTTGCCTTGTCTCCTTGCCATGATGGGTTCTTTTGTTCTTGTCTTCACCAAGATGCTCTTTGTTTCAGAAAATATATCTCAACCAAAGTAATTTCTTGTTACCAAGTGTTATGGCAACAAGAATAATCAAGATGACACTTATGGAGGTAAAAACTGGAGCAAGACAAATCTCTAGAGCTACTGTAACATGTAGGATCAGTTGGATAGGCTATACTTGTCCAATGGAGCTCAAATTTGGATATGTTGTAGATAACATCCATTGGAACAAGTTTCATGAAGATCTTCACCTCTTCCGAGCACCAGAGCATGCTGATCTAAAGCCAAGAAGTTGACCTACGAAAATGAATAAAATCAGAATTTATAACCAATAATGCACTTTTAGCTCATTTTCATTCTAACCAAGGTAAAACTTATGAAAACACAAAAAGGAAGTAAAAAGCTATAAAATGTCAAGAACTAACTCAAAATATTAGGTGAATAACATGATAAATCATGTGTAAAAATGAACCGAATAGGGACCCACTTATTTTTTCATTCCTGATTGCAAGTAAATGCAGGGGAAGTCAGGAATGGAAATCATTCCCTTTTCTCCCATACCCATTACTGATACGTAAACATGCCCATAGTGAAAAAATTGTGGCTAAGAATCAGTTGTGTTTTAATGAGCTTTGGGCCAAAAAGTTAGGGTTTCTATCCAAGCTAAGAAAGAGATAACTTTTGAATTTGGCCAAGTCATGGACCTAATGGCTGCAGCCCAAACTTGTTTGATCTTTTACTTAGTACTTTTACCCACAGTCTAAATGGGTTTACTCAGGTAAATACACTTTACCCAAAGGATTTCGTCTGATCTTAACAATTGGGGGGGATTTTAGGTGGTAAACCAAGGACTAAGCAACCGCATTAAATGCAATTTGAACGTTAAGGCCCTGTTTGGTGGGCTGGACTGGACCAGACTTTTGTAATTAAAATGGACTAAAATCCTATCCGTTGTTTGGTGGGTCTAAATGCACTCTTGGACTGGTTGGGCTTCATATTTGGCTTGGGATACCAATCCAGCAAATGGGGGTATTATAAACCCAAGAGAAACCATGGGTTTGGAAGCCTCCGCCTCCCCCATTCGCTGCTTAAAGCAACGTTTGCTCTTCTCTTCTTCCCATCACCCACCCCACCTCCAAACCCAGCATCACCACCGCCATCCCTAGACCCAACTAACCTCATCCCCCCTTCTCCTCCGGTGAACCCAACCCACCATTTATGCTTCTTCTTCTTTCTCTGGTTTTTATATTTTGATTCTTTTTTTCGTTTTTTATAATTTTTTTTTCTCTGCTTCTTCAAACCACCACCGTCACTTTCACATAACCTGAAATGGCGCCGGCGTCAACTCTACCCTTGGGTTTTCTTGTTTATGTTGCAGTGGTGGCTGGGTTTTCTTTGTACTGTTTAAGTGGTGGTTGGAATCGGGATTAATGGTGGTTATGTGGAGGTTACTGTTTCAATTTAAGGGCAGCGGGGGACGGCTTTCCATGCACACTTTTTTCCTCATTTGCTCCTCAGAAGATCACCTTTGGCGCTGCATATCAAAATGGAACAAAAAACACAGATGGAGGCAACCACATATTACTATTCTTATATACCAAACAACAATATCTCATGCATTTATATTAAATGAACATATAACATTGCATATGTCTACTGTCTACACATACATATCAGTCTTAGTCCCCTTCTATAGGCACACCTTCTTCATTCGTAGATTATCCTTGCAAAAGCTTGACAAATTGAAAACTTTAAGGCATCTAGTTGCAGAGGAATACCGTGTTTCAAGAAAAAGACTAAAATAACAACCATCTAATTGAGTGATCAAATAATTTTGCATTTAAGTGATTTTTTTGTAGAGATGGTGTTTGAGAGAACATCTAAAAACTAACGGTTCAGATCAGGGAAATATAATGCGTGATGGTCAGGATCCCTCAATTGAAGCTCACTATAGCTATATATATACGTATAACATAATCATGGAAAGTTCGGAAAGAGAAAAAAAAAAAAAACCCAACAACAATAAATCAACAGCTTCCAAACTCTATGTTTTGGCACACAAAAAATAAAAAATAAAAAGAAGAAGAAGCAAGAGATGGATGAAATATACTTACACCTGAGAACTAGTTGAACAAAAATGGAGTCACCGGAACGACACAGAGCAAATTTTGTGCTTATTTCGATCGAAAAACGTTGTATATATTTCTGCCTCTAAGAGCTTCTGTTAAGAGTGTTTTGTATGAAAAAGAAAATATATTATAAGTAGTGTTTACGGTTTAACATGAAATATTCAAATAGAATTGGGTGTTCTAATTTCAGTCAATCACAATAGCTATTTTACTCCAATATGAAATCCTAAATTCGACCAAATTACTCACTCCATCAACTATATCGTTTGAATTTCTATTAAATTGATAACTTCACTTTTATTGCCTACGTAATTTGACAACAATACCATAACCCGCAACTTCGCCATTTGATTTTCTATTAAATTGATGACGTCGCTTTTAATCCTATAAATAAATATGATCCACTTTAAAAAATTTATTCCCAAGTCAACATCGTGGCCGCATCCCTCATCCATTTTTTTGGTGAAATAAGGGAAATCCCTAGAAAACAACTAACCCCCGCACATTAGTCGAGGCCTAGCAAGACCAAGTAAGTCATCCATCAACAAATAGCTAACCCAGACAGGAGTCTCATCAAAGAAGCAAATTCCCAAATCCAGATTATAACTCCAATTTGCCAAACAATCCGCAACACAATTCTTTTCCCTGTAAATGTGGACAATGTGACAATTTCCAATTTGTCTCATGAGATCACAACAACTATGCACCAAAGCAGCAAGAGGATGGCATTGCAATGAATTGATTTGTTGAACAAGTG
>NW_018921923.1:517141-538567 GCF_002207925.1 Prunus avium
AGGATATTCAAATTTGAGGAATTACGATTACTTAGGGTTTAGGGTTTAGGATATTCAAATTTGAGGAATTACGATTACTTGTGGACAATCCAATGAGATTGAATTTCTTGTCAAATCCAAAGAGATTACTTGTGTACAATCCAATGAGAGAGGATCTAGCACCCCAATACTTGTTAATAGCTTAATTCAAAATTAATGTCATGAAATATGGGCCCTAAAGTTCTTCAAGGCAGATTAACTTGTTCATTATAGGAGAAGCAGATTTGAGAAAGAAAACAATGGAATAGTTTGTAAACTTGGTTTTGTCCCTCAACTGAGTCTTGGTTTTGTTCATTGCTCAAACAAGTTTCAAAAATTGCTTAATATGCAGAGCTCTATCTAGCTTGAGGAATGAGACAATGGGATTGAGTTATAATTTCCAATTTAATATGGCTTTTGTTGGATTGTACTTAAATGAGGTAAAAATGAAATTTTGGTCAACTTCAAACTTCATTAGAAAGCCACAGCAGCCTTGACGAAAAATGAGTAGTGTACTTGTCTTTGGTGGTTGAAACTTGTACTTGTATCTTGCTTATACTCAAAATAACGTCGTTTCGGGTTGAGTTAATTGAATCATAATATAAAAACAAAAGGCATAATACAAACACCCAACTCAAAGTCTGGTCGTAGTTGAGTGTTGACATTGATTTTGGACATTGCATACCTAGTATGTGGCCGCTTCGCATTAGCCCTCACCCATCTCAGAGTTTTCTCACACACACTACTAAATTATCATAACGGTTCAAATTTGATATCACTGATCTGCAAAATAAGGCCATATGTTTAAACTCTGGAGCTAGACCTCGTTAACAATTTTCACATATTTTAAAACTCTGGCTTCAGAAATGACGATAAAATAAGTTCACATAACAATACATAATTAATTTCTGTTTCAACTACTGTTGTCCACCTTAGCTACTAGGGGAAATTTTTAAAAGATAGCAACAAAAGTGTGTATGAATAATGAACCAACAACGAGATTGTATATATGAACCAAGCTAGACCTTTGCAAAGGTCACAGCAGCGAGGGAAGGGAATCGTATCATAAATATATTTTAAATTTTTCATTATTGATTTTCTTGCCCTTTATGTCTGCATTGAGTTAAATTTAAATAAATTTGTTCATTTTCTAGAAGCAAATTAAGTTGCATCGTTCCGATTAATATGCTTCAAAAGATTAAGATTTGTTTCATTTTACTTTAACTTTTAATACTCACTTCGAGATTTTTGTCGTGAAATTTTTTTTTAAAAATTTTAAAAACGCAGTGTAGTAAGTTGGAGAATCCAAATTACATGTTCTATGCATATTAGATGGTACCGGAACATGCAAAAATTTATCGGAAACTTTAATACAAAGCCGAAAATCATTGTAAAGCCTTTTCATATTAATGTGAACCATTGTCGTGTTGTAGTTGAAATGACAGAAGCAAAGATATTATTAAATTTGGGGGAGGCGATCCATGGAACCATACCAAACGGGCCATCCCCACCGTTTATTGTTGCTCTTGAATGAATTATTTTGAATTAGTTAATATATATTTGTAGGCTCACTGACTTGGACTTTGGTGGGTAGGAATATTGAGTGGTAAGACTTGTTTTTGCTTTGGCTAATATTTGTGCATGCCCACATTAACTTTATTGCTACTGTTTTGGAAAATCCGAAGTGGTTTGGTTGGTAGGAAATGGACTCTACCATCTATCCCCAATCAGTCAAAGGCCCCAGACCCATGGCGAGGAGAAATTCAAAGCGTTTATTGGAAAAAGAAATTCAGCTTTCATGTCCCCACACATATAATCCAATTATTATAAGTTAGTTAGGAATTAAGAGTTTAAAGTTTAGTGACCCAATTTTATTCGATTCAGGATTGGACCACTTATAATTCGATCCTTCTAGAAGTGGAATACCTATATTTCAACTGTAGATTATTATTGTATTCATATATATGAGACTTACACAGCATAGCTTGTATCAAGCCATCTACACTAACACAAGACATCTTGCTTCTAGGAGTGGACCACCTATATTTCAACTGTAGATTATTATTGTATTCACGTATACGAGACTTACACAGAATAGCTTGTATCGAGCTATCTACACCAACACAAGACATCTTGGTAGTATGTATGAAAAACGCCCTCCTATTGTAGTTTAACTATCACTTGTATTAAATATTTTTAAAAAATTGAGAGATCAAGATCAGCAGTTTATCAAATCAAGCCATACACGTAAATAAGGGATCTGTGGAGGCTTGTCCGTGGCGGCACTTTTAGGCCACACCGCGTCTGTCTGTCCTTGTTAGGAGTCAATGGCCCCAAATGGCAACGATGGGTAAAATGACGTATACCTAATCAGCTTAATTACCAAAAGACCAAAAACAATAACATAACGTGGCATATACACCTCATATTGTCTCTATTGTTACTGCACTCTCTCTCTCTCTCTCTCTCTCTCTCTCTCTCTTTGTGCGTGCGTATTAACCACACACACATATATATATATATATATCTCTCTCAAATAAACTCATTTTAACATGACATAATGTCTAATTGGTTCTTATAAAATTTTAACACATTAAGAACCAATTAGAAAATGACAAGTGGTTAATTTTGGATTTTTCTCCCCAAATAAACTTTATATGAGTTTTTGTATAATATGTCATGCTAAAATGTGTTTTTGAATAAATATTGATTATATTTGGCTTTCATTCTTATTCACCTTATTATAAGTTAGTTAGGAGTTCACTACTTGTACAAACCATCGATATTGTTCGATGTCTCTAGGTGAGCTTTTAAATTAAAAAAGTATCATTGCAAACGAGAGTACCACCTATATTTCAACTGTAGATTATTATTTGTATTTTTAAATATGAGCCTTACACATCGTGGCTTGTATTGAGCCACCTGCACCAACACATAACACCTTGGTAGTGTATATAAGAAATCTCCTCCCATTCTAGTTTAATGACCACTTGTGTTTATCAAATCAAGCCATACACGCAATTAAGGGATCTGTGGTGGCTTGGCCGCGGCAATAGCAACGATGGGTAAATGCCGACGTCATTGAAAAAAATGACGTATAGCTCATCAGCTTAATTACTAGAAGACCAAAAACAATAACATCACATGGCATGTAATGTATACCTCATATTGTTTGTTTTGTCTATAAAGTTCTCCTGCATTTCATCTCGTTATAACCAAATTCAATCTTCTTTGCAAACTGCACTAGGGCTCTCTCTCTCTCTCTCTCTCTGCGTGTATTAACCATACATATACAACATAAACTGTACACACACATATATATATGAGCCCAACCCCACCTCTCTTTCATTCTTAGCTATATAACCAAACTCTACAATACGGTTTCTGCAGCAGCTTCTTTGCAAACTGCAAACTGCACGTACGGGGTTTCTCTCTCTCTCTCTCTCTCTCTCTCTCTCAAATATCCGTACACACTATATATACAACAATTGAGACATTCACAAAATATGGAAAGCCAGGGGATCCTATGTATATATATATTCACCAAGCTACTTATCACATCTTTATGGTGTATTACTTGTGACTTATACATTGCATATGCATGAAACAGGTTCTTACTGAGAAGATATATATCAAGGTAGAACAGCAGTTGGTGGCTATATATAGCTTGATATATATATAATAAGAAAGAGATATTTGAAGAATGTGGAAGCTTAAGGTTGCAGATGGAGGGAATGACCCTTACATCTACAGCACAAACGACTTTGTGGGGAGGCAGACATTTGAGTTTGATGCCGAGGCAGGAACTCCCGAAGAGCGAGCCGAGGTGGAAGAAGCTCGTCTTAATTTTTTCAATAATCGCTATCAGGTCAAGCCTAGCGGTGACCTCCTATGGCGTATGCAGGTATTTATCCACTTAATTTCGTTACTACTTGGTAATGTTCTCTTCTTGGACTTAAGTTTAGCAAGAGAACATGAGTGTGTGTATGTTTGTCTTGGTTTTTATTATTAAATTATTATAAAAAATCTTGAAAGGGGGTTTCAAACTTGATATCATATCTTATAAGAAAAAGTAAAATAAAGAAATAAAGAAAAATACAACTAGACAAATAGTTAGCTTTAAACCTGTCAACTTTTGAATTCTTTTTTCTTGTTTTTAATTAGCACTCATAAGTTTGTTCTATAATCACCCAGAGGATAGGCGGGCAAGGCGGTTGTCTAGGGACTCCAAATTGGGAGGGCCCTCGATTTTTATAAGCCACTATATATACATATGTATGTTAATTTTTTACCATATTGATATTATATTAAGCCCAAGTATTGTTTTTAAAAAAGCCCAATTATCTACACTAAAATTTAAAAAGGAAACTCAATAAAGGACCCATTATTATTATTTTTAAAAAAATTTAAAAAGTTTAATAAGTTAATCTAGTTGAATATATGTACTGCAAGAGGAAGCGCTCTTGGAGGAAGAATAAGAAGGTAAAAACCCTCAAGACTATTGCTTTATATTTTATATTGAAAAAGACACGGTAGTAAAACTTGATTATGTAAAGTTAATTGATATTTTTTGCATCGAAAAATGGAAGACAAGTGATGTTTTGATGTATTTTATAAAGTTTTAATGTGAATTACATTTTGTTTGTTTCTTTTTAGGTTGCAATTGTGACTTTGAGTTCATATAATATTTTTCTACTTATCCAAAAAAAATCACATAAATATACATAAAGGGTAGAAAGTCACATTTTGGTGGTTCTCCTAGGCCTCCAAAACCTTAGTACCCCCACTGTAATCAGCATTAACTTACTTTTTCTTTAATACCAATCCTAATCCTCTCATCTGTTCACTAAACTGTAGTTCCTAAAAGAGAAGAACTTCAAGCAGACAATTCCCCCAGTAAAGGTCGAGGATGGCGAGGAAATTACATATGAAAAAGCAACAGCCTCACTGAGAAGATCTGTTCACTTCTTTTCAGCCTTGCAGGCAAGTGATGGCCATTGGCCTGCTGAAAATGCTGGCCCATTGTTTTTCCTTCCTCCTTTGGTGAGTAAATAATTTCTAATTCCCTTATAATTACAGTTATATTTTAGAGCTTTTAGTTAGATTTTTACTAAAATATGAATGTTTTGGAGCTTTTTACTAATTTTCTCTTTTTAATTCCTTTTTTTTTTTTGCAGGTCATGTGTACATACATTACAGGGCATCTTAATACTGTATTCCCAGCAGAGCATCGCAAAGAAATTCTGCGTTACATATACTATCATCAGGTACATACTCATTTGGTATATTTGTTCACACAAATGGGATCAAATTTTAAATTCAATTTCCACTCCTTGGGCATATTTTGTGTTATACTAGTATATAAAGAATGGTAATGTACTTTCAGAATCAAGATGGTGGTTGGGGATTACATATTGAAGGCCATAGCACCATGTTCGGCACAGCCCTGAGCTACATTTGTATGCGCATTCTCGGAGAAGGACCTGATGGAGGCCAGGACAATGCTTGTGCCAGAGCAAGGAAATGGATTCTTGATCATGGTAGTGTCACGCACATGCCCTCTTGGGGAAAGACTTGGCTTTCGGTACGTATGGCCTTGTTGAATGGAAAAAATATGAGTACTAGTTGCATTTATTAGGCTTCAATTAATATGAGTATGTTGCTTTTGTTGTAGATACTTGGTGTGTTTGAGTGGTGTGGAAGCAACCCAATGCCACCGGAGTTTTGGATGCTGCCTTCATTTCTTCCTATGCACCCAGGTTAGCACAGCTGCTGATTGAAGAATTCCGCAAACTCCAGGAGTGTCCTTGTGATTTAGTTAGAAGTCTTAATTTTTAACCTCTTTTATCTTGAAAATGCAGCAAAAATGTGGTGCTATTGTAGGATGGTTTACATGCCTATGTCATATTTATATGGGAAGAGGTTTGTTGGCCCAATCACACCTCTCATTCTGCAGTTAAGGGAAGAACTATATGCTCAACCTTACGATGAAATTAATTGGAAGGGAGTGCGCCATCTCTGCGCAAAAGTGAGTTTAACTTAATTAAACTAGTTAATCAGTATATGATTCTTGTTCAATTACAGAACCTGATTACAGTAATTTGATTGCAGGAGGATATCTACTACCCTCACCCTTGGATACAGGACATCATGTGGGATAGTCTCTACATATGTACAGAGCCTCTTCTTAATCGCTGGCCGTTTAACAAGTTGATCAGAGAAAAAGCTCTTCAAGTAACAATGAAGCATATTCATTATGAAGATGAGAACAGCAGATATATTACAATTGGATGTGTTGAAAAGGTAATGCGATTACAGAATCAATGAAGGATGCTAATAGTTTTGAGGTTCTCATGTTATTTACAAATTTTGCCTTACTTGAACAGGTGTTATGCATGCTTGCTTGTTGGGCTGAAGATCCAAATGGGGACTATTTTAAGAATCATCTTGCCAGAATCCCAGATTATTTATGGGTTGCTGAAGATGGGATGAAGATGCAAGTTAGTGCACATTTTGTTTAAACAGTAGCAGTTAAACACCATACAGTGAACTTTACTGTGATTTTGAATTTTCAAACATTTACTCTTCACTATATAGTTGTATGCATTTAATTTTGAGACAAAGTTTTGCTCCTTTGGTCATTAATTCAAAGTGTAACACAACTATATGCAGAGTTTTGGCAGCCAACAATGGGATACTGGTTTTGCCATTCAAGCTTTGCTTGCTAGCAATCTCACTGATGAAATTGGACCTACGCTCGCTAGAGGACATGACTTCATCAAGAAATCTCAGGTTCATTTTTAACATCAGTCAACTCAATTATCATTTTTTTTAAATGTGAATGTGTAACCATTAATTTGTTCAGACTAATGAATCCCTTGCACCCTAACTGGACAGGTCAAGGACAATCCATCTGGTGACTTCAAAAGCATGTACCGCCATATTTCCAAAGGATCATGGACTTTCTCTGATCAAGACCATGGATGGCAAGTTTCTGATTGCACTGCAGAGGGTTTAAAGGTAACGAACGCTTCAATTTAGATATCCACCCTGTTTGTTATCTCCATGTTTCTCACGATAGCCCCCTCTACAGTGTTGCCTGCTGTTCTCGATGATGCGACCTGAGATAATTGGTGAAAAAATGGAACCTGAGCGATTATATGATTCTATCAACGTCCTACTTTCCCTACAGGTGACAACTAATGTGTCTTCAAGTACTCTTATCTTGCACCTCTAGTCATAAATATTAGTTTGAGTAGCATGTGGTTTCCCTGCAGTAAGCAAATTGTGTCTTTTATGTCTATGTACTCAACTCATAAATAAAAAAGCCTTATTTTACAACTCATTGCAGAGTAAAAATGGTGGTTTAGCAGCCTGGGAACCAGCAGGAGCTGCAGACTGGTTAGAAGTAAGAATTTTAACAAATTGGAGTCATGTTCTTGTGCAAATATGTCAGATGTGTAAGAAGTTAATTTTCTTGAAAAATCCATTAGCAGATGTGTTGAATAACACTGAATTCTTTTTTACTTCCTCTAGATGTTTAATCCCACTGAATTCTTCGAGGACATTGTGGTTGAGCATGAATATGTTGAATGCACTTCATCTGCAATTCAGGCTTTGGTTCTGTTTAAGAAGAAGTACCCTGGGCACAGGAAGAAAGAGATTGATCATTTCATTACCAATGCTACAGAGTACCTTGAAAACATACAAATGCCAGATGGTTCATGGTATGGAAATTAGAGTACCTTGAAAACATACAAATGCCAGATGGTTCGTGGTATGGAAATTGGGGAGTTTGCTTCACATATGGTTCCTGGTTTGCCCTTGGAGGGTTAGCAGCTGCGGGCAAGACTTTCAATAATTGTTTAGCCATGCGCAAAGGGGTTAACTTTCTACTCAAAACACAGAGAGAGAATGGTGGTTGGGGAGAGAGCTACCTTTCATGTCCCAAGAAGGTAAAATGTGGGAGGTGCTATATTTTTAAGCTTCAAGTTTCTTAAACAATCCCATTGTCTTACATTATAATATATGTCTTTATGGTGGGTGATACAGGAGTACGTTCCGCTCGAAGGAAACCGATCAAATTTAGTACACACTGCATGGGCTATGATGGGTCTGATTCATGCTGGACAGGCACACAGAGACCCTGCACCTCTTCATCGTGCGGCGAAGTTGATTATCAATTCTCAAATGGAAAATGGTGATTTTCCCCAACAGGTATATTTCTTAGCACAACATGACTTTCATTGTAATCTTGATGACTTGCATTGCAATCTTGTTGACTTGCATTATAATCTTGATGATTGAGAAAGATCAAATACAAAATAACATACCATGTTGGAATACGCTTAATCTAACCACTAATCATTGAATTATGGCAGGAAATCACTGGAGTATTCCAGAAGAACTGCATGCTACATTATGCAACTTATAGAAATATCTACCCTCTGTGGGCTCTTGCAGAGTACCGCAAGCAGGTCCCATTGCCTTCCAAAGCCTAAGTTACTTGCTGTATTGTGTAGCTCATCCAACTTAAAGGATGAAACATATAATAGCCTGTTGAAATTTTTTTTTTTATGAGGTTCAGCTTGATGCCTAGTGAGAATAACTGTGTATAAGCAATGTGTCAATAAATCTATGAGGAAGTTAGGTTACCTATTTACAATTCAATGAGATTGAATTTCCTGTTCAAATTATAAAACAAAATAAAATTTCTATTTGTGTCATATGTTAATTATGCTTTTCTTAAGTGATGACTACGATTACAACATTAAAGGGCAAAAATACCGTGTCAGATGTTCCTAAAATGATCAATTTGAAAAGAAGGAAGAAGGTTCACAACCCTTGATAACTTCCTAAAACGACTCTACTTTGGGGCCACAAACCCCTGTTTATTTGGACACTGCTTTGCTGCAGAAGACCCTTGTTGATGTCCAGAATTGTTACAACTAATGCATAATGAAAACTCATGTGATCAAAGACATGTTGTAAATTGATAAACATTAATTTATGAAGTACATTGATTTGAGCTGAGTTCAAGGAGCTCTCATAAAGGTTGATGAAAAACAATTCATTTTATGGAGTACTAAGCATTGAACATCATTCAGAGGGCCTCCAATACCTGACAACGATATTCTCCAAGGGCCCAAATGGGAAAAATGTTTCGGTAGGCTGAATAGCTGATCATACAGTTCTTGTTGAAGACTCCCATGATCTCCTGTAAGCGAAGTGAAAGAATTACTGAGTTCATGTACCAGTGGTAATTGGTAATCACAGTTGATTTATTTTTGGAATCACTTAGCGCAGAGGTGACTCCTTTCAGGTTATTTTTCAAGTTTACTGACAGTACTCTGTGGGAGGAAGTGACTGTTGCATATCATATGGGATGGTCAGGGAGTGTGTTCCACTGGAACACAAATGTGTGGCAGGTATCCAAGACTAAAGGTGTTGAGTAAAATTACAGTTAGCATGTACAATCAAACCAAAGCAAATGTATTTCTTTGACCATAGAGTTGCATGTTCTTTTGTAGTTGTAGATTCTCAGGACATAGTTCAATTGCACAGTCAAGCAAGAGAACATAAAGTTTTTTTACGTGAATAAATTGTGGAGAAAGTGGCTAGATTTACCTTTTGAGGAAAATCTCCATTTTCCATTTGAGAGTTTATAAGTACTCTAGCTGCACGGTGCAATGGAGTTGGGTCTCTCTTAGCCTTTCAAACAAGAGAAAATAACAAAACATACGGGTACAAAAGTCAGTAACATTTAGTAGTAGTTCATATAGTTATTCATAAAAGCACCCAAAAACTATGTTGCTGCAGTTTTAGAATACACCCAGCTTTCTTTCCCTCCTCTTTTCCCACTTTCCATCCTTCCCCCCTCTCCAATAGTGTTAGTACGAAAATGCCCCCCACATTACAAAAGAAAAAGAAAAAGAAAGAATACGAGTTGATATCAATGTACCTGTCCAGCACCAATGAGGGCCAACATAGCCCATGCAGTATGGACTATATGTGGCCTATTGTCTTTGAGATTTGTATACACCTGGCATAGAGATAGTCGGCATTAGAATCATGTAAGACTAACTTAGATCATACATTTTGTCAAATGTGTATGTGAGTGAAAACCAAAAATTAAGAAAAGGGCCAAATCACATGCCGTCAACATGATAGGAATTTTTCATAATTGAAAGAATGAAGTAAGCTCTGGGCCTAGAAATGACAAGGATATTTCAAATTTGAGGAACCATTGAACCTTGTTCTGACATGACAGATAGCTTTCTCCCCATCCACCTGAAGGAAGCTCTTTGGATAACAAAAAATCACATGCTTTACGGATACTAGAGCAGTCTTTATATGTCCTTCCAGCAGCAGCCAACCCCTTTATCCCAAACCACCCAGCATAGGTGAAGCATACTCCCCAGGAACCGTACCTATTATAAAAACTCCAAAGTAAATTGGTGCAACTAATCTCATAATCATTATGTTCTTTTGTTGTTCATTGTCAGAGAGAGAGGTGACAGATTCTGTCTGACTGGACAGTTTAACATGTTATGTTGTCAACCAGTTGATCAAGATCATTGATGAGATGGAATTACGTTTGAATGTGCAGTGTTGTTTAAACACGAAAAATTTGTGTGCATGTGTGTCTTTTCAATTGTGGTCTGACGCAGATGTCATAGATCACCACAAGCCATTGATTGTGTTGACTTTGTGGATCGCTTGGACTGCACAAAGAACACATACAACCAACAATATCCACCGGCACACATCCAGACTGTGAAGTGAAACGGGTACATGTATGAATGAATATTATATTGAGTTTCAAAACAAACCAAGAGCCATCTGTTGCTTGTATCTTTTCAATGAACTTTGCAGCACGAGCAATACAGCTTTCTATTTCTTCCCTCCTATGTCCAGGATATAATTTTCTGAACATTGTAAGTGCTTGAATTGCTGCCGAGGTGCATTCCACATATCTGCATTGCCGCTCCAGTCAAGATGACATCAGTCATTTTCCACAATACAGGACTAAATGTATGAACAACATTCAAAATGATGTGTGCAGAAATCTTACGGATAATCAATAACAATGTCACCAAAAGTTTCGGCAGGGTTGATTAGCTGAAAATAAGATAGATTTAACAAATCATACAGATCTAATCCAACCATCATCAATATAACAGTATATCGACACTTGAACACAAAAGTTTCGGCATAATGCAAACAGAATAACATGGCATAGGCTGAAACCCAATAGACAGTTAAACGCAATCCAACCTCATCACCAGTCTACAAAAATAATAAGATTCCACAATGACCATGAATATAAAAGAACCTGTTACAAAATAGCGTTCAAGGGCTCAAAGTACATAATGGTAAAAAACATGAGGAGACTTGGCAGCATATTCACAAAACTTGTTAGACAATGGGTTTGCCATTGAAAGCATACCTCTACAGAGAATACTCATACGGTCTATATCATAAAATAAAAAAGGGAAAAGAAGGAAAAGAAAAGGAGCATAAATGATTCATACCTCCAACCACTGGTATGATCTGGTTAATTCATAAGTCGCAAAACCACCATCCTCATTCTGCAGTACTTCCAAAATCAAAAGATTAGGGAATTGATAAAGTACTCCTAAAACCAAAATGCAGGAATATGTAAACATTCTGTCAAAATATTAAGACACGAGCTGCCTAATTTATAATTTCCATCAATATGTCCTGTGTCAGATTCCAACTCCCATATAGCCAATCATTACCTGTAAGGAAAGCATAACATTTACGGCATCATATAATTGCTTCATATCCAATGATTCGCCAACTGTTCCTGTTGGAAGTTTTGATAGTAATAAGACAGCCTGCACAAAGAAATAAATATTACTAAAAGAAATGTATGTATGTGAAAAATTGAGTGTCCAAGCTACCTTCAGTCCTTCTGCTGTGCAGTCAGAGATGGGCCATCCATGATCTGCTGTTGAGAAAGGCCAAGCACCTTTTGAAATGTGACGATACCAAAAATTCAGATCTCCAGGACAATCTTCTAAGACCTTCAAAAGCAAGGTACTAGTCAAGCAAGGATAATTAGCATAATTTTTAAGTGATACAGTATGATTTTAAGCCCCCAAGAACCTGCGAATCTTTTATGTATTCATGTGCTTTTCTTAAAGTAGGTCCAAATTCTTCAGCAAGGTTAGTTGATATGATCGCTTGAACTGCAAAAGAAGTATCCCATGATTGACTTCCATTGTAGCCCTGCAGCAAAAGAAAAAAAACAATTAACAGCATATTTACAAAGTAACTTTAATGATACAGGACCAAAATTGAGATTGCTTCAGGTGAGAAAGAGGGAGTGGGGGAAGAGATAGGGAGAAACAATTGAATCCTATTACTGGACCTGCATTTTCATGCCATCCTCAGCAACCCACAAATAATCCGGGATTCTCGGAAGATGCAACTTGAACGCATCTGAGTTTGGATCCTCTGCCCAACAGCAAAGCATATTTAACACCTGCATGGTTTGGGATATAGAAAATCAAGAGCCACACAACTACTCATTGCATCTAAGTGAATCAGTGAACTAAAGAAAAGTGTCAGTTGCGCAGTTCCATTGGCAACCATGTCCATAGATGTATGAGATCTATTGGCAGATGATGACAGATGTTTAGGATAGTCAATTACTAATCCAACTTGTAAATTAATTGTTAGATATTTGAAATGTGTTGGAAGATTTTTTGAATGACTCATTAATTCGTAACCGATGGATGTGTGAGACTTGTTGGCAGCCATGGAATAATGACAAAAAGTCAAGCAAACAATTCCAATAGAAGGTTACTAGTAGGTTAGAAAAAATTCAAAGAAAAGGCGTATAACTAGCAAAAAGTTTCTTTTCTTTCATTTTCCCCGGACTTCTTATGTTCTAGAGTGGAAACTTTCTATACAATGTAACGGGTTAGTGACCACATCCGTGAGTATGACTTATTTTATGTTCTTTCAAATATAACTCTTTGAATCATATTGTTCTATTCCTCAAAAATGTGCTTGCTGTCAGTTGTACAAGATCTCACACACATTAATGTACACCAATAATTTCTACATACACTGCTCACTACTACATATAAACCAAAAAGTACTTGATGATATGCATACCTTGTTAACAGGCCCTATGCATATATACCGAGTATTTTCATCTTCATAATGAATATGCTGCATTACAGTCTGCAAAGCATTCTCCCTCAATTTCTTTGCAGGCCAGCGTGTGAAAACAGGTTCATATACATAGTGAAGAGATGCCCACAAAATATCCTGAACCATTGGGTGTGGGTAGTACAGATCTTCCTAACAATTGTATCAAGCATCCCATGTAAGCATCAAAAGAACATTTGCATATAAATTGTTATAAATAGATTACCTGTACAACTACAATTAGATGAAAATATGCATACACCTATATAAATAGATGCAGTGCACATGTGTTGTATTTGTATTCAAGGAGTTAAAGGAAAACAATCTACCAATTAATCATATATGTACTTGCACAAAGAGCTATCATATATTTCACCTGTGCCTAAATTATGGAAAGCGGAAGTGTACAATTAAACTCAAAGACATGGAATTCTTTATGCAGGGAGCTGGAGGAAGAAGGACATATTCAAAATGGCAGATGTCTCTTACCAACCTTTGCACATAGATTGCGAGCTTGATTCCAATCAACTTCATGATAGGGGACTCCATAAAGCTCCTTCCTCAATGACCGGATTGTGGGTGTGATAGGTCCAACAAACCTCTTCCCATACAAATATGACATGGGCAAATACACCATTCGACAATGACACCACATTCTTCCTATAAGTGGAAATTTCGCAAATTCATAACCAATGAAGAGTAAAAGTTACACAGTTAACAAAATGCACAAATGTATGTTCCCTAATAATGCTAATGGGACCTCACTTATTAATCATAATGGAAAGAAAGCATATTCATTTTCTTGATCAAGATTTGTTAATGAAAGGAGACTTGAATTCCTTGTTATCCTGCCTAGAGTGAACCTATAGCATCAATGTCAAATGTAACAACAATGATGAGAGACCTGGATGAAATGGGAGAGAGTAAGGACATAGCCATACTTCTGGCGGCAGTGGATTATTCCCGGACCATTCATATGTCCCAAGTACCTATCACCATCAAAGATGCATGTCAACTAATATTTCCAACGGACTACGTATTTGGCACAATCCAACAATATAAGCATTGAGTTCATACTGAAAGCCACATTTTCCCCCATGAAGTAATTTTAGTCACGCCACCATGGTCTAATATCCATTTTCGTGCTAATTCCATTGCCCCTTCTCCATCATCGGCACCTTCACCAAACAACCTCAAAGTCACATAATTTAGTGCAGTACCAAACATGGTACTTGGCCCCTCAATATGTAGACCCCATCCCCCATCTTTATTCTGCAAAAACAATTCATCAGTTCTTCTCTTCATTAATTCAATATTAGTTAAGACGAGGATGTAATGACATTACTGGTATAAAAACAAACTGTATAACTTATAAGCAATTCACTGAGTTTGATAAAATGTTAATATTTTCCTTTAAGAAAAGCAGAACGAATACGAGTCATATCAGTTTGTCATCTTATTATCATACAGGGAGAAAGTAACCTGGAATTCTATGTGCAAATAAGCTTTCTTAAAAAGCATTAACTTCATGAGAAACCATTCTTGCCTGATGATTATAGAGATATCTGCACATTTCATGTTGATGCTCTTTTGACAACACATCATTTAGAGCTCCAGTAATTGAAAGTGTAATGACCTGTTGCAAATTGCAATTGGTAAGTAATACTTAGTTACCCAACTATTACCAATTGGACCATTAATATGAGAATGGCCATGCAGTTCAAAAACAAATATGCAACCATCTTTTGGAATGTAAAATTTCTTTCTCATATTCAGCCATGATATATAGATTTGCTGTGTTTTGATACAAATATTGATGGAAACAGAGTGTTTACTAGTTTCTCCCTTACCAAACCAGGAAGCAGAAACATTGGACCCCCATAATCTCCAGGCCAATGACCATCATGTGCCTGGATTGTTGAATAAAAACTGATAGCTCTTCGTAAGGTCGTTTTCACCACCTCTTCCGTCACCTCTTCTTCATATTTAACTTTGAGTTGTGGCAGATTAGTGACACACTGATTCTCCTTTTCGAACTACATTTCATTAATAAGAAAGAAACATTCGTTAAAAACAAAAACAAAAGGAAAAAGTAGTGTTGCAAAATATAGTAACTAAAAAATTAAAACACAAACTTCAAACCTTATATCCTTTGTCCTGAAATCGCTAAACTCCTTTCCTCATATTGTCAGGGGATTAACAAATTAGGCATGATTGAGGAGACTAATTTTAAGGATGGTTACACGGTTTATGCAGCCATTCTTTAACAAACTATTAAAGATATTCCCAGATGCGACACATGAAAGCAAAAGATACAAGAAACAGAAAAGACGAAAATTTTCTATGACCATATCACCATGGCATGCAAAATGTTGGATGGCATACAATTAAGCATAGGAATGACGACACAGTTGAAAATACAGATCATCCGGAAGAAAGAAATATTCTAACTTACAATGCATATCCCTGCACATGGAATCAGAGAATGCAGTGTGAATAATTTGACCACATTATCAAATTCAGGTGATTGTACATACATAGTTCGATGATCCAGAAGACCACAGTGATATTGTGAACAATTTACATGTAATTGGCATACAGGAAAAATCAAACCAGGAAATAACAAATAAATAAATACCCTTGTCCAGCCATATGTAGTATGACCCATTCTTGAGAAATGTCTTACCCAACAATAAACAAACACCAATGAATTGACAAATAGAGAAAAAACCCAGATGAAAGTTCAAGAAATGGAAGGCTTTGCAGAAAGTTTGTGTTTGTAACCTGAATTCTCATGAGGAGGTCAGAGCTGTGCCGCCTCTCAAAACGGTTGTCCCAGAAAGCCTTGCGGGCATCTTCAATCCGTTGAAGCTCTTCTGGGCTTCCAAGCTCTGGATTGAACTCCCACACTTGCCGTCCCAAGTGATTGTTCACACTCTTCAGCCATTGATAACCGCCTTCTCCAACTGTCTCTGCTCCTATCTTCAGCTTCCACATTTAGACTTTTTTGTTTCTTGAAAATCAGTCCTGAAGAAAGTTTGAATTTTTTTTATGTCGTCTTGGTTTTTAATTGGTGAAATTGGTCATTGAATTTTCAGTGAGAAAGAAAAGAGCAGAAAGTTCATGTTTTTCAACTTGCAATTGGTTTTCTTATCAAAAAGAAGGAAACTTGTAATTGGGCATTGAAATTTTGTTAGTTGCCAGTTGGGATTGGAGAAGAGAAAACTGAAAAGAGAGGGGTCAGCTTGGTTTTCCCTCCTTTGGGATTTGGCCGCTACCAATGAGATTATTAGTTGAAGATTACTTCAATCAATCCACGTGAACAAATTAATTTTTTAATACCAAGCCAAAAAAAGAGAGTTTATTTTTCCTTTTTCTTGGCCATGTGAGCACATCAATAATTGTGGGTTTATATAGAAATAATATATTATTATTCTTTAGAAGGTTTGGTGCACTGAAAGGAAAAGAGGTATTTAGAAATTTCCAAATTAGGCCAGTTTTGAAGATGTTAAAGATTTTTATTTAAGGGGCTTGTAGCTCAAGTGATTATAAGAGTATTTATATTTACACCCGAGATCTTTAGTTTAATTCCCTCCTCTCTCAATATGACTTGTATAAAAAAAAAATTAACAAATGAGTTTTAGTTATAAAAAAATTATTTTCAGATTTTTAATCACTAAAGGGATCCTCGAGCACTACTCAAGGGATCTCGAAGAGGATTAGACCCCCGAGAGGATTTGAGCAATTCTCCTCGAAGGATCCTTGAGTGATTATATTTCTAAATCCTAAAGTTTTAAATTTCCCTAAAATATTCATGTATGATTTCCAACAACTAGCAGTATCATGGGATAATGATATAGAATGCCTATTCAAAACAAGGACACCACCAGCCATGCTGCACCTATTATATCATTGTCACTAATACCAATATGTTTATTGATATTTTGTCCTTGCTCACCCCATTATCATCTTTATTTCTATCTCTATGGTAGGGCCATCATCACCAATCACAACTATGTATTCTCAAGAGATTAATTTAATCAGATCCAAAAAATCATACTTGGCCTGTCAAATTCAACCCAAGTAAAGCCCAGGACCACCTATGTGTTTCACAAGCTTAGCAAAGAAATAAAAACACTCTGAAAATTGAGTTTCTCCTCATAACAGTTGAACTAGCTATAAGCTTATTTTTCTATTTTTATACAACTAAATCTCAGATCTTTTTTTTCATATGTATAATGAGCTAAACAACTCTAGGAAAATAATTAGAATTTAAAATTATTGTTTCCAATAGCACTTTCAAGCTGGCAAGAGATCTTAAGATTAAGAATATGATAAACTAATATAATCTTACAAAAATGTGATAAACTAATATAACTTTCAAGTACACCGAAAGATTTTGTCGACCAGGTGAACTAATATAATTACAAAAGGAAGATACTTTCCTACTTTCCCTGTAAGTAGGAACTCCTACATTCCTGTTAATGACAATTTAATATGTGTGCATAAATTTTTCTTTTTGAGTTTTCCAGTGAGCGAAGCAAACATTATCCTTTACAAATTTTGTAATGTATTGCATCAAAAAGAGTTGGCTAGGATGCCTAACCAACACTCAGTTGGGCCAGCAAGTAAAACAATGCCTATAAATTATAATTATGAAGGAGATTAGTCGTACTTATCATAGCTGGAGACCACATTGGGAAATTTGAGACGGCCAAACTTTTTTTTTATATAACCAGGCTTGGCCGACTTAGTTTTGCCTTTTAAGAAAGGAAATGGCATGTTGTATTGTATTGTACCATCCGTCTTCTCAGATAGTTCTAATTCAATACATAACAAGGTTGCGGAAAACAATCCATGGATAATTCAAAGAAAACAACTTTTCTATAGATTCTAATTGATTAGTCAACGTTGGAGTTTGGAAAATTGCCAAGATAGGACTTTTTATATATATTTTTTTTTCAAAAACATTTTGAGCTTCATCTAATTTTGGGCAGAAATGTGTTAGTTTAATTATTCATTTCTATTGTAATGTCCGATTTTGTAATGCTTGACAACCTATGTGTCATTTTGCCTACTTATTTATCATATTAAAAGTTTACTCCTCCTATGGTATATGCACATTCATCAAGTGTTTGCTTTGGTGAATACCATAAGTTTGTGCCCTAAAATACCAAAAAGCCGATTGTAAATTGTTTGTGTATGTTGAGCTCTGTTGTTTGGTGCAAGGGTGGGCAGAAGCCCAAGAACAGAAAACAAAACCGAAACTCAACCAGGAATAGATCTGGGCCTGAGCACGCATCTCACCATGATGGATCAATCAAAGGTAAAGTAAAAAGAAAATCCAATTTTCCTTATGAATGTCAAATTATATAGTAACACCACGTGACGGTGTGCAGGTGAAACTCTGGTAGTAAAATGTGCTCCAATGCGCGAAAAGTTGGTGTACCAAATAGGATTGTTGGTTTCAAGCGAGATGGGCCAAGATCATTCATCACGTTCTTCACTTTATATTTTCTTCACACCTCAAAATAGAACCTCTCTAGGTAGAGGGAGCAACTTTAAAAATAATTTTTCATTTGGAGGCCTCAAAAGTTGGTTTCAAATATAGTATTGACACGGCACCTATATCTAGAATCCATGCAATTGACAATCTCAATACATGATCGTTGTTTCCTCCTAGCTAGTCCTTATTGATAATAAATCAGAATAAGAAGAGAAAGAAAGGGATATATAGGAAAAGGTCCTACTATATATCAATACATAGCTATATTAATTATCAATCACTAAAATTTAAGTGTAAAGATATTTTCGACCAATATGTGTTGAAGATGTTTGGCTCACCTGTAAGGTTTTCATTCTAAAGCAAACACTGAGATGGTCTTCTAATCATATACGGTTAACTAGTTCTATGTCAATTAGGAGTACATATATGATCAGACTTTTAGACTAAGTATAAGTGATTAATTTAGTTCAATACTAAGTGCTAAAGGTTTCCTAATTACATGTGGATTGGAATGGCTAAATCATGATGGCTTAAGGAGAGCTTAAGAAGTCTTTGATGAGGAGGATTCTTAAGCTCAGCCTATAAAAGGAAGTCCTTGTGCTATCGGCAAATACTCAATTAAACACTCACCCCATCAAGAGAGAGTTAAGGTGCCGAGTAGCAGAGAAGATTTCCTGGTTGAGTAATTCTGTCGAACACCTGCTGGGCATCTGCCGAACGCCAGTCGAAAGCCTGTCCAACAACTGCCAAACAAAAACCAGAAGCAGATCAACCATCAGCAAACACGTCATGCCTGATCAAGGTGTGTGTATGTGTTTTGGTTCATATAATCTAATAAAGACTTACATGTGGTATCAGAGCTATAGGTTATATGTTCTTAACCTAATCACAAATAAAACAAGACACAACTTGCATCAAAGAATTAAAATATGGTTTTTATGCAAGCATGACATAGTTTAAAGAAAACACTAGTCATTATAGCATGTATATTTCGAATATCACACTTTGCATATCTTATTTGTTAAGGTATGAGATAAGCATAAAGTTTTCTGCTTAAATCATGCTCAAAAGACTGATGATCAATGTTTGGAGAGGATCTTGGATCAATTGAGTGAGCCACAGAAACTCAATTGGTACAGGAGAATTTTCATTCAAAGTTTTGATCAAAATTTCATTACACTCAAACTCTCATGTACAATTCTCTGTCCACAAATGTGAATCGTGCATAGGAGGATGGATGTAATGGAACAGTTTAAAAAACAGGTTGTGTGAGCAAACAAGGAACACTCTTCTGTCTACAGATGTGGAGTTGTTTCTCGTTTCAAGATTGCTCATACAAGATCTGTTTTTCTAAGTACTTTGGAACATGTTTGACTTGTAACCTACAGGTGCAAGACAATAATGTTTAGTTAAAGATTATGGGGGATATTTATATTTATATTTTCTTTAAATTACAGTGAGTGCTTCAAGTTACAACTCCATCGAAATCCTGACTAGATCAAACTATCTAAAGTGGAAAGAAGAACTGGAAATTTCGTTAGGATTGATGGACTATGACATAGCTCTAAAGTGGGATGTAATCAAAGAACCTGCTGCAGATGCAACTGCAGATGTCAAAAGGAAATATGAAAGATGGGGAAAAGCCAACAGGATGGCTACGCTGATTATGCTGAAAACCATGACACCTTCTTTAAGAGGTAGCATTCCAAGATCAAAAAGTGCTAAGGACTATCTTGCTGCCATTGGTCAGAAGTTTAAAGAATCTGAGAAAGGAGAGAAAGGTGCTTTGCTGAACAAATTGACTGAGATGAAGTACGATGGGCGAGGTTGTGTAAGAGCTCACATAATGAATATGGCAGACATTGCACACAAGCTAAAGGGACTAAACATGACTATAGATGATGATATGATGGTGCATTTTGCTTTAAATTCACTACCAAAGGAATTCAAAACTCTCAAGAGTTCTTACGTGGCTCAAAAGGAAAGCTGGACACTAGATGATCTCATAACAGTAAGTGTTCAAGAAGAGAACAATATAATCATGGAAAGGGGTTAGAAAGCTGTGAACATGGTGCATGATTATCGTGGCAAGCAGAACAAAGATAAAAAGGCAAGTTTTGGAGAAAAGAAAGACAAGGAAGGTACCAATGCAAAAGAGGGAAAACCGACTGGACTAAAGTGCTTTTTCTGTAGAAAGTTTGGACATATGAAGACGGACTGCAAGAGGTACAAGAGGTGGCTAGAGAAACAGAAAACCAAAGGCAAGAATGAAGGTAAGGATGAAAATATTTTGGTCTGTTTTGAATCAAATGTGATTGAAGTTTCAACTGACACTTGGTGGTTAGATAGTGGTGCTTCAATACATGTTGCTAATTCTTTGCAGGGGTTCATAACCAAGAGACCGCTGTTGTGTAGATACAGCTGCACCAAAATGGATTCAGTTGCATCCTCAACTTGTGATACTCGCAAGTGCACGAGCCGTTTGGTAGTATAGCATATGTAAGTGCGAGGTCGATCCCACGAGGATTGGTGATTGAATGATCCAATTCATTTTCCCTACACAAAACAGAAATGAAAAAGAAAGAACATAAAACAAGGAAGAAAGAAAATAACTAACTCAAGCAGATAAGTTCCCAAGTTCAATTAGATTAACGGATTGATTCTAGCTAAAGTATGATTAAGCCATGGTGTTTGGTCATAACCTTGTGTTCCTAATT